>JAEQML010052963.1:0-41255 GCA_016904865.1 Pissodes strobi
GTACTATATAAAATATATTCCAATAATAGATTACATATACAAAACTAAGTATTATACATGCCCACATCAAACAGCCCAACCACTACAGATCTAACAAGGGAGATGTTCCTCTGCCAATAAAAGATCTCCCTTCCCACATCCTTACAACTACTAAGTAATTAAAGAAAAGCATTGTTTAGTAGAACATGATGATCAATACGATCGAAAGCTTTCTGGAAATCAGTGTAGATAACATCAACCTGACTCAAGTCATCAATAGATCTGCAAACATACTCTGTCGGACAAGCGAGATTAGAAGTACAAGATTTACCACTAACAAAGCCGTGCTGATCCTCCGAAATCAGAGCTCTGACATGTTCATAAATCAGTGTGTATAAAATTATTTCGAAAAGCTTTGAAAAATTGCAGAGAATTGAAATTGGTCTGTAGTTATTTACCAATCCTGGATCACCCTTTTTTAAAACAGGACAAATCTTGGAAGTTTTCCAAAGGTCAGGAAAAACTTTTGTTTTAAGAATTAAGTTAAAAATATGGACTAATGGATCAACTAGTGCCCCAATGGAGTCCTTCACTATAAAACTTGGCACTCCGTCCGTACCCGATGTCATTTTATTTTTTAGCTTCTTGCTAGCATTTATAACGTTAGTTGGAGAAATCTCATAAATGTCAAAGTTAGCAACATTGGAAACAACAGTATTTGTTTCGATAAGAGGAGATGGGTCCGCGTAAACACTATGAAAGTACGCAGCGAAGGCATTGACAATATCCAATGGATTACTATATACTGTGCTAACAGAATCCTTAACTAATCCAGGGATTCTTGAGTGGTTCTTTTTATTATTGATGAAAGCCCAAAAATTTTTTGGATCTGCAGTTATGTTTTGCACTGTATTAGAAACGTAAAGATTGTAGTTACGTTGGATTAGGTGTTTTACAAAACGTCGGTGGCAATTATAATTATTCCGATGAAACTCCGAATGAGTTTTTTTGAATTTCTTAAAAGCATTTGCCTTAGTAAATATACAATTTATAAGCTCGGATGAGTAATAACTTGGAAACCTACGACGTCGTTTTACTTTTAAAGGGACCGCACCCTCAAATATACTATTCAGTAAAGTATATAGCTCATCACAAGCAAGATTGACATCCTCCATATTTATTACTGAAGTCCAATCAGCCCGTAGTAAAAGGTCATACATCAATATAAAATTCGCTTTACGGAAATTATATTGTTTAGCTATGTTTTCATTGAGTCTAAAGTTCTCAGCATGAGCAGTATGCAGATCAAAACTAAATTCTAAACACGGGTGATATGGGTCTTCAATAACTAACGGATCCTCAGACCTAGAGGCAGTACAATGTAAATTAGCTAAGAGAAGATCCAACAGCCTGCCACTCGCATTAAGTACAGTATTGTATTGTCTAAGACTATATATATTATTAAAATTATTGAGTGCTATACATTTTGCATCTTACCATTATTTACATAATCAGGTACATTGAAATCACCCAACACAATTACATTCCTATTAAATATGTCGGGATATAGAGAGAATTGATCAAAAAATTATCATAATCTAGGTAGGATAACTGAGGAGGAATATACACTGCAAAGATATGAACCACATGAAAACAAAACGTAATTTTACAGCCAACAATATCAATGAGAGGTGAAACGTTACGACGAAAGATTGACAAGTCTACACTTTCACACATAAACCTCTTGCTTACCGCTATCAAGACACCGCCACCACGACTTTTATTGATCATTTCAAAATTTCGATCCGAACGGTATGCACTAAACGTATCTGGAAGAAGTTCCGCGTCAAAAACACTGGGGTTCAACCATGTCTCAGCAACAACAATCGCATCATAGTTTGAAGCTTCTAAGGAGCCTAAAAATATCTCTGTTTTACTATTTAAGCCCCTGACATTTTGATAACAGCAGTAGAAAGAGGTTGGTCCTACACTTAGCGGAACCAAGGCTACATCACGTTTTTTTTAGCTATAGTTGGAGATCCATTTACATTAGTGATCGGCCGATACCGATATAAATATCGGTATCGTATCGGCATATCGGCAAATTTTGCCGATAATCGGTATCGGCAAAATTTTGCCGATAAATATCGGCATTTTTTAAATTAAAGCAATTTTATTTTATTTATTTTGAAATATAAATCTAGTATTATAATTTCTTGTAATAAAACAAAAAAAAAACAATCAAATTACTTTTAAATTAATTTTTATTATTTTAAATAATACAGCATCAAGAATTTAACATTGCAAATAAAGTGCACTTATGCAATTCCTCTACACTAAACAGGAAATAACGAAAAATAAAAGTTTGATACATGTGATTATTCATGATGTAATGTAGTATAAACTACTAACTAGTAATCAAAATTTAACTTTTTCAAATTGCGATGCAAAAAGATCAGGATTTCAGCACGCTCAGGGATCAATCTATTTCTTCTAATACAACGAATGTTGCCAGCATCGGAGAAAATTTGCTCACTAAAGACGCTTGCAGAAGGGGCAGATAAAAAATATATCTGCTTGATTTTTAAGTAAAGGCATATCCTTTTTATTGAAATCCCACCATTCAAATAGAGATTCATTTCTGTCAATTACGGAAGTTGATAGGTACAAACTAATTTCCTTCCTTTCCAGTTTTTCTAATTTGTTTCAATATCTTTACTTTTTTTTGATGGTTCACTTACAAAACTTTCTCATATGACTCCCAAAAAGAAGAATGCGGTGCTGGCGGATCTCATTAATGTTTGCAAATTTGCCACTATTTAGATGTTTTACTTACCCTAGTATGTATGTATATTAAATACTATATTATTAATATTAAATAATTTTTATATCAATGTTTTAAAATTTCTTACCGATACCGATATTTTATCGGTATCGGCAACTCAAATATCGGTATCGGCAAAAAAAGCATATCGGCCGATCACTAATTTACATATTTAATAAATATGTTTGTTTCACCTGCCCCTTTACAGCGTTCTAATTCATTCCTAAGACGATATGCTTGTTTTACTTTTTTAACGTTTGATTGAACACCACATTTTTATAGATGACTTAATTACATTTTAATATTCTCTTTTAATTAAGTAGGTCTTTGTTAATTTAGTTATAATTTAGGCTTTGTCGACAGAATTGTAAAATATTCTATGATAATAAAGCATTTTTGACTTGACTTGACTTGACTTGATACAGCTCCTCCCTTTGTTTAAGTGTTAGATCCGGTTCGATATACATGCCCTTTGCTTTACAGAATTTAGCTTTATTCTTTAGAACGAAGTAAACATCCTGACAGCTATTCAATACTACTTTCATGGCTTTACGACCATTTTTATTTGCTTTGCCCACTAGAGAAACCCTAGCAGTATTCATCGGTCGACCGCATCTTTATAGATTTACATAACATAAGCATTTCTATACAAGTCATTAAAGGATTATAAAGATACTAATAAAAGAAGCAATGCTTGGGACTCTTGTGAGGCTATTGCTTTCGTAATGTGTTCCACTGGATGTAGGTAGAATATTAATAATTATTAAAGATTTCTAAATATATGGTAATTTATAATTGAAGCGATATAAAAAGTGTGGAAGAATTGGAGCGTATGGGAACGAAAGGATAATATTTACCATAAGACCTGAATTTGACAATTGACAAAATAGGAAGCAAATACTTATGGAAACTATGAATCAAATGTTTGTTACTGCTTACGTTTTACTTCTTATCGATTACTGCTTACTCCTTACTTTACAGAAACTATAAATCCAGTTTGAAGAAGTCAAATTTAAGTCTGGCATAATAGATCGACGTAACATAAGACATAACCATTGTCATTAAATTCCTGTATAAACAATGACATAACATAAGCTTTACATAAGAAGTTTCCTACTTTTAACTTCTTATGCTATGTGCTTATGTTCGACTAATGAAAACACAGAATTATTAGAATTAATAATTGTATTTACCTTTTGAGAGACTGACATATGCGATATCCAATAAAGTTTATTGTTTTGACTTTTTCTAGGCTTTCGATTTATGAGAATGGTAAGGATTTATAAATTAATATAGATAATTAAAAGAGTTTTATCCACAATACCGAAACTATGAGTCTCAATACCGAAAAAGCTGACAATGGTATTGATATTTTAAATCTTTGCCAAATACTTTCCATGGCTATTATATATCCCTAAAAGCACAGCAAAAGTAAATACCTACTTTCTCTATGAAGTTTGAGACTATTTCTGGTATTACTATTAGTGCACTCGAAATAGAAGAATTATTATCACAATTGGATGTAAGTAAGAGTGAAGGTGTGTTGCGCGTAAAAAAAACCTTTTAAATGTGTTAGCAGGATATATCAACTGTCAATATTTCAAAAACCGTTAGAGATAGGTATAGGATATTCCAAATATGTAATAATATACAGGGTGTGTCATTTAAAAAAATTAAGGTTATGCGGTTTTTTGACATTTGACAGGCAATTTTTTTCTTTTGACATTTCTAAAAGATAATATATAAAAAGCCACCCAACTTTTGAATTTAAGTTTTTTTGTATTACCTGTAATTACGACTGCAGGTGGGTGTCAAAATATAATGAATAACCCTGTATATACATTACAGTATACTCTTGCCAGGTTGGCGTGAAACATGTCAGTAATTAATAAAAGTAAATAGAAATAGTACACAAAAGAAACATAAAAAATGACTTAAAAAACTAGAGTGTTTGCAGACTAATGACAGGTAGAGCTGTTTACAAACTATGACAGGTAAAAGAGCAAGAGCACTCAGAAAGACTATTATTTTACAGTAAAATAATTTAATATTCATTTATGAACAAAGGTTCAGTGATTTTTTTTTATTATGGTCATCTTTTCTGAAACTTTTTTAAGAAGAGCATTTCATATTTCTAGGGGATCTTTAAAGGAAGCTGATAGTGGTTTAAATGAACAACCTACCACTAATAGAGAAAACATTACTATTAAAACTGAATTGAATATGTAAGTAACTATGATTTTGATAATTGTTTTGATCGTGGAAAAAACCTTCCCTCAATCATATATTATTTACAACATAAATTAATCTAAATTGTTTCTAGTTATGTTAAAAATTAATTATGATAAATTATGTGTTATATGAACTTTTTGTTTTTGATATAAGTAGACTGTGTTTTATTGTTTCAAAATTTTATATGGTTTTAAATAGTCCACAAATACTAATGGATTCTAGTAACACTAGAATGTCTTACACACATACATTGATGCTGTTAAAGTGAAATTATTTTTTTTTATAGAAAATCTAATGAGAAAAAGTGTAGCGATGATTATTTGATTATGTCGGAATTTATAAGTCATGAGGAAGTTGATATTAAAAGTGATGAAGATGAAGAGGACATGCCAGAATTCAAGTAAGAAATTTAACATTGTAAAATATTTCAAAAAATAGGTATGATAACATGCAGAAAGCGGCGTTTACATTGGTATAGTAAATGGGTTAATCACTTGCACTACTAATTTGCAAGACAGCTACTAATCGAGATTAGATAGATAGTAATCTACTTGTACCAGCATACCGGCTAGCAGAGTAAATAGATACTTGAACTATTTACTAACCTACTAGCATTCCCCTACTCTACTACATTAAAACTGTAAACAGACTTCTGATTCGTCTTCGGTCGAGTGTGCACGTGTCGGGTATCGGCCATTTTGTTCCAGCTTCATATACATATATGTTAGTTTGGGGACCCATGGGGCTTTCAGGGGCTGTGTAGACTCCCCGAATAGGATTCGGACGTCCAGCCGGGGATAGGCCCGTGCCAGCATCAGATTTTTATGTTTGTGATCGTCCAGCCGGTGGTGTTCGAACCTTAAAAAAAAAGCCGTGCAAGTAGATGTCTGAGGCCTCAGGAGTACATACTCGACATGCTAAGGACTCAAAAATAGTATCTCTATCCATCAGGTGTAACTAATCTGGGATGGGTCGCCCCAGCTCTTACTAAGCCGGATAGAGGTCTTTTCTGGCTGAATTTCTCACGAAAAAGGCCAATAGAGAGTTTACTACTACTACTACAAAAACCGTAAGCAGTTTTGCGCCAGTGGTAGTTACTTTGTTTGTATATAAAGGGAATTTAGAACTTATTTCTGTTAAAAGTTGAGCTCTGAACTCTTCCCCGAATCATATGTGGTCTACCGTTCGGATAGATTAACTAATTTGGTTGATAATAATAAATCATAATATAAACTTGTGTGTACATGTTCTTACGTGTTCCTGTGTTCTGACATCTTTTCGCCGTTTTTACTCGTTTTTATTGGTGTAAATTCGAGAAAATTTGCAGAGGTCTCGTTCCCAATCTCTGTAATATTCCTATCTCAAAGTTTTTTAATTAGTGGTTATCACAAACGCGAATCCACGGCTTTGTTATCACAATCACCAAGAACCATCACTACAACAAAAACTGTTTATTTACTCCATACCTGATATAAAAATATATAGTACGTTTTGTATGCTATAAACAGTGAAATTTAGCATATTTCAGATTTCAGATAACTTTGTGTTCCTATATTCTGTTTGACCTAGTGAAGTCAGTTTAACGCTATGCCGTGTTCTAAGTGTGATACAACTCTAAACGAAAAGGAGGTTAAGTACATGATCACCTGTGACCTCTGTAATGCCACACACTGCCTGGCTTGCTCCAAGTTTACAACCTCTGAGGCTCAGGTAACGCAGATGAGGTCCAGGGTTATGTTATATGCCTGTGATACATGTACGATTACTGTCAAAAACTAAGGCAAGGATCTAGTTAAGTGCTTTGCCTTACTGAATTCTCAACGTTAAAAATTTTTCGACTGGCTCTGTAAAAGTCCTGCTGGCAAAATATCTTCAAAAATTGATAGCCGCGCCGCTTCCTTCCAGAATAAGCTAGTCGACCTTCATGATCAAGGAACTACACTTTCAGCAAATATGAACGTTCTTACATCGAAGCTAAAAGAGACTACTAAATTAATCGGTTCTTTTAAAGCGGAGTCGTCCAAACATTAATATTGATAATATTGATGAAATCAAGAGTTGCATTATCGAAAAGCTTGCAGCGAACAATCCTTCGACCGCATCTTCTAAGCTAAATGATTCGGGTTTGGACGAAAAAATAGTGGCTTGCGAAAAAAAATCGTCACTAAGGAAAAGGAAATGCAACAACTAAAGACGTTATACTCTATTTTGAAATGATGCGAAGTAATAAATCATTTTCTGATGGCTGATACATAGGCGTACATAATTACGTACATATACGTACATATTTTAAACGTTTACCTGTCCTAATACTCGGACTTTCCCAGCATTATATTTATCACACTTAGGTTTTTTTATTACTATTGTAAACATTCAAATTTGACGATTTTTTGTATGCATACCCTAAAGTTTAAGTAATTGTAATTTTTCAGTTATATTTGTTCTTCCGAAGAAGACACAGTGTGTTTGTTTCATTTCATAGTTTCAATTAAAATGGCTAATTCAGTTTTCTCTCCAGTGAAACGAGCGAGCAAATGTCCATTTTCTGTTAACGAAAAGAATATTATTCTTAATGTATATGACGCCCTCAAACATCAAAATCCTCTGTATAGCGTTGATACTGTGGTGGAAATGTGTTCGCAAATGGCGGGTGTTTCAAAAACGTCGATATATAAATTAAGGTGTGAACGAAAAAGTGGAGCTGTAAAACCACCTATACCATCTTCAGGAAGAAAGACGGTGCCTATCGATGAAGACTACAAACTTATAATTAGAAGAACAGTACATTCCTTTTATTTTAATAAGGAAATACCAACCATCGACAAAATTTTAGGAGCCTTGAAGCAAGACCAAAATATGTCTCCAACGATAAGCAGGAAGAAATTGTGGACAACTTTAAAACAAATGAATTTCAGCTGGGAAAAACAAAGCAGAAAATCGCTCCTAATCGAAAAAGATGGAATTATTTGCTGGAGGAGACATTACTTAAGACAGATAAAGCAGTTTCGAAGTGAGAATAGAAAGATTTATTATCTGGACGAAACATGGCTTAATGAAGGATATACGGTTGGGAAGATTTGGCAAGACAAAAATATTTCAAGTTTTCGTCAAGCATTCTTAGAAGGCTGGTCCACCGGACTAAAACCACCATCTGGGAAAGGAAAGCGACTGATTATTACACACCTTGGAAGTGTTGATGGTTTTGTTGAGGGCGGTTTGTTAATGTTTGAGTCAAATCATTCTGGCGATTACCATGAAGACATGAATGGCGATGTGTTCGAAGAATATTTTGAACAAATGTTAGATCTCATTCCACCTAATTCTGTGATAGTGATGGACAATGCGAGTTATCATTCCAGAAAAGTTGACAGAATACCAACTAATTCATGGAGAAAAGCGGATATTATTCAGTGGTTTAGACAGAATAACATACCATTTGATGAAAGTATGGTGAAAAGGGAACTGTTGTCCATAGTGTCCTCAAATAAAGCTCGTTTCACCGAGTATGTAGTTGACAAAATTGCACAGAAACGAAATATTACTATTCTTCGTCTGCCTCCGTATCATTGCGAATTAAATCCCATTGAACTTGTTTGGGCCCAAGTAAAAAGTTATGTAGCAAGGAGAAACACGACATTTAAAATGAAAGATGTTAAAATTATCTTTGAGGAATCTTTAAAAAATGTCGATTCTGAAAAATGGCGTAAGTGTATTGAGCATGTTATAAAAGAAGAAGAAAAAATGTGGAAACTAGACCATTTAATTGACCTAATTGTAGAGCCTTTAATTATATCCTTGGAACATGACGAAGATTCGACGGATTTTTCTGACGACGAAAATGATATACCATAGTTCTCTACATAACTGTTTACACAAAATCGCAATTCTTATACCTTATTATATAAATATTATATGTGATAAAATGTTACAGTAATACTAACTGTTTTTGAATATACATAAATAAGTGAATAAATAAAAGTACTTAGGTAAAACAGGTATTTTAAATTAAATACCCAAACGTACGCTACTGCAGGTAGAAAATGGCCCCTTTGCTAATAAAGCCTATTGTTTGCAGCGGGATTGCCCTACAAAACAGGGTGGAATGGTTAAAATATAATACAGCAGGCTATAACAGCTGTGGCTAAATATTTAGAAATCACAAAAATTTATTTGACCACTCTGTTAGCGTTTTTCATTTATAAGTAGGTTTTATTACTCCGCACCATTTCGAACAATACAAACAAAAATAAAAATTGATACTTTAATTTTGGAAAAACCATGTCTTGTGAACCAAGTTAAAATGGATCTTTTTTAATGATTAATAACCTTTTATTTTCAAAGGATTTTTTATATTTTTTGGATGTCATTGTCTAAAATATTAGAGTCAAAAAGAAATTTGTAAAGCGGATCTACTTCAGTGGCGTACATTGAAATTTAAAATTATAATTTTTTTTATTTTACAAATTTTAAGTAGATTCAAAATTTCTGTACGCCAATGAAGTAGACCCGCTTTCCAAAGTTCTGTTTGATTCTAACGTCTTAGGCCATAACATATCCAAAAATGATAAAAAATCGTTTGCAAATAAATTCACTAAGCATTAAAAAAGGGAAAGGAATTTGGCACACGAGACATGGCTTTACCAAAATTAAAGTATGAATTTTAATTTTGTTTGTAGTGACCTGGTTTTTTAATGATCAATATTCCCAACCGCTTTTTTGACCCTTTTTACATCTTTATTTCATTTGGCCGATTTTTGCAACGACTTGAAATACATTGGTTTGGAAAAATACCCCCTTCTCTGTACGCCACTGAAGTAGAGACTCTTTGTAAAGTTCTTTTCAATGCCCATACCTTAGACCATAACATATCCAAATATGATAGCCTTTGAAAATAAAAAAGTTATCAAGCAAATTAAATTGGATCATTTGACTTTTTATTTGCAAAGGATTTTTTAATAATTCTTTGATGTGTTATGGCCTAAGACGTTAGAATCAAAGAAAACTTTGCAAAGCGAGTCTACTTCATTGGCATACAGAAATTTTGAATCTACTTAAATTTTTTAAAATAAAGAAAATAATTTTAAATTTTAATGTACGCCACTGAAGTAGATCCGCTTTACAAATTTCTTTTTGACTCTAATATCTTAGGCCATGACATACAAAAAAATCCTTTGAAAATAAAAGGTCATTAAGCATTAAAAAATCCAATTTTACTTGGCCCACAAGACATGGTTTTTCCAAAATTAAAGCATCAATTTTTATTTTTGTTTGTATTGATCAAGTTTTTTAATTGTCAATATTCCGAACCCTTTTAAATCTTTTTTGCCCATTTCTACATCTTTATTTCATTTGGCTAATTTTTGCAAACACCTGCATTGGTTTTGAAAAATACTCCGTTTTCTGTGCGCCACTGAAGTAGACCATCTTTGCAAAGTTCATTTTAATCCCAATACCATAGGCCATAACATATCCAAAACTGATGAAAAACCCTTTGAAAATAAAAGGTCATTAAGCATTAAAAAGGATGCAATTTAACTTGGCCCACAAGACCTAGTTTTATCAAAATTAAAGTATGAATTTTAATTTTGTTGGTATTGACCTGGTTTTTTAATGGTCAATATTCCGAACCCTTTCAAATCTTTTTTGCCCATTTTTACATCTTTATTTCATTTGGTCGATTTTTGCAACGACTTGAAAAACATTGGTTTTGAAAAATACTCCCTTTTCTGTACGCCAGTGAGGTAGATCATCTTTGCAAAGTTCTTTTTAATCCCAATACCTTGGGCCATATCATATCCAAAAATGATAAAAAATCCTTTGAAAATAAAGAAGTTATTAAGCATTAAGAAGGGTTCCAATTTAATTTTGCCCACAGTGTATCTATCGTTTACCAGAATGTCCGAGGTCTTAAAACAAAACTTAATAACTTCCTTTGTGCTGTCCAGGCTGAGGAATATTTCATAATTGCCCTCACCGAAACCTGGCTGGTTCCTAATATAAATAATAATAATAATAATAAACAGCCTTTATTAAAGAATAATAAGGTAATACACATATTTCAAGAAGAAATAAAGTTAAAGGGCTCAGAAATGGCGCAGTCTAGCTTTTAATAGCTTACTGAACCACCCTCATACCCAAACTTATTCTAATAAGTAAATAAATTGCGCACTAGTTGCATCCGATTTTCTCCATAAAGGAAAAAACAATTACCAAAGGACAACCTGTAAAAGATGGAAGAACGAAGCAGTTGAAACAAAAAAAAAACTAAAGTGACTAGAATCAATATTAGCGACCAAGCGAAGAAAGGGAGAGAGAAAAAAAAATTCAATGAAATTGTAAATGTATTAAATAATCCCTGTACTTTCTTTTAAATTGGTCAATATTTAAATGAATTAAGTTATTCGGCAGAGAATTGTAAAGACGAATTGCATTAAAAGTGAAAGACCTCTGAAACAAGGCACTCTGATGCTGCGGCATTATCAGTTTATGTCCAAATTTTACATTTATAGACTGAACATTGCTTCTTGGGACAAGTCGTTCTCCCAGTGTCATATAATTCGGGACCATTTAATATTTTAATTACAAATCCGTTAAAATGCAAAAGTCTTCTAGATTCCATTCTAAGCCAGTTAAGTTGAATATATGCCTCAGACACATGACCGTATTTACGAAGACCCATAATAAAACGTACACAAGCGTTTTGGAGTCTTTGAATACGACATTTATGTTCACTATCTATAAAAAAGCCATAAACTGCATCACAATAATTAAAATGTGAGAGGACAAGTGATCCGCAGAGTTGTTTTCTTAACTTAAAGTTTAAAATATGCCTGTTATTATACAATATTTTTAGTGACATGTATGCTTTTTGGAATAGTTTTTTTAAATATTCTCGGAAACGCAAGTCAGAATCCAAAATTCTTCCCAGGTTCTTTGCAGAATCCACAACAGGTAATCTCGTGTTATCCAATTTTATATTGATATTTGCCTTTAAAAATTTTATTTTATTTTTGTTTCCAAAAAGCACTAAATGTGATTTTGAAGGGTTCAGTTGTAGGCTGTGGGCCCGGGACAGTTCACTTATCGTATTAAGATTCTGGTTTATAAATTGTTCTGCCTCCAAATTATTTTCAAAATCAAAACAACAATAAATCTGGGTATCATCAGCATATGCCTGTACTTTACAAAATCTTAGTGAGTTGAGGATATCAGATGTATAAACAAGAAAAAGCAAGGGTCCCAAAATGGAAACCTGAGGTACTCCTGAGAAAATTTCCATTTGATTGCAGAATTTGCCATCAGAACATATTTTCTGATAACGATTAGATAGGACGATGTACCAAGTTGACATACCTGAAAAGAATAGCAGTAATATTTTAATTTATAAATTAATAATTTATGATTTACTGTATTGAATGCTTTAGAAAAATCAAGAAGTATTAAGACACTCAAAAGCTTCTTATCATACGCACGAGTAATATCATCAATGACATTAATAAGAGCAGTATCAGTACTTGATTCTTTCTTAAATCCACATTGGCATTCTGGTACAATTTTATTAGGAATAGTGTAGTTATATATTTGATTAAATAAGACTTTCTCGAATATTTTAGAAAGCGCAGGTAATATGCTTATTATTCTTAAGTCATTAAGAGAATTAGGATTATTATTTTTGGCTAATGATTTTCCAATAGATATTTTCCAAATAGTCGGAAATAATTTATTCCTAAATAGGAATTAATAATATGTGTTATATATTTGTCTATGTAAGTACTGCAGTATTTTAGCATTAACGGCGAAATTTCGTCTATCCCTGTGGCATTTGTATTAATTTGATGCACGTATTGATTGACCTCAGCTACAGTTGTTAAATTAAAAGAAAAGTTTAGTCATTAAAAAAATTATTTTGATAATATTGCATACTTTCATTACAATTAGACCTATTTCGAAGAAACTGAGAAAAAAGAAGTTTATTTTTCAGGATCATTTAAACATTTTGGAACAGTTATTTTTTCTTAGAAGTAATATTAAAAAAAATATTTAAGGCAGTCCATGTTTTTTTAGAGTGATTTTGGTTACACAAGGAATTTAGGTATATTTTTTTCTCTCTTCTTATAAAAAAGCCAATCATTATTGTCCCTAGATCTTTTTAATTTTTGCAACGCCGTGTCACTTTGTTTCATAAATATTTTTATATTTTCAGTTAACCATGGAGCTTTAGGTTTAGTTATCCGAGCTTCTTTAATAGGAGCGTGAACATCAAATAAAGTTAGAAGAAGGTCATTTAGAACTTTTATCTTTTCGTCCATTTCATTTACATAAATAATATGATCCCTTGGCAAATCTTTTAAGTCACTATTAAAATTGTTGACATTAAAATTTTGAAAGCAGCGATATTTTATAATTTTAGGTCCTATAGGTTTTTTACAAAAATTTAAAGTACAAAAAATTAATTTATGATCTGAGATATTATGTGTATCAATAACTAAGTCTTTATCACTAACAAAAATTGCATCAATTAAAGTACTACTAGGAAGTAGGAACGATATTGGCAACTATCGGCCAATCACTATTCTTTCAGCAATGCCAAAACTCTTTGAACACTGTATTGAATCAGTAGGGAAAATGTGCCCGAGTTGGCATACATTTCGTAATTATTTTTTTTTCTAACTTATTTTTAGGATTTACGGACTAAAACTTGGTAGTTAGATAAGATAATATACCTAGACTAACTGTAACAAAAATGAATAGAACCCTAACTTTGTTTTTTTTTTTTAAATTATATATATTTTTTAAATCACCTCGGTATGCCATCTTGCCCGAATTACCAAGTTACTTAAAGTAAATACCCTAAATATAAGATGAGACTAAGTTTTCAAATAAAGTTTATTAAAAAAATTACAATAAAACAGTTAGGCACCTAACTGATACAGAGTTAGGTACAATTATTAATACCTAAAAATAAAATTAACAAAACCTAAAGATATAAAAAAGTAAAGTTAAAACAAAACAGGGAGTAGGTACCTAAGCTAAACACATAGTTCACATATACACTGCTTTGTTTTGAAGTGGCAACCTGCACATTCGCAGTGGGCCCATGTATTACAACACAAGCAACAAATCCATTTTTCATTTGGTTTGGAGCGAGCAAATGGTCCATTGCAAAAGATGCAGGCAGTATCATTTTGGCACCTAACTGATACAGAGTTAGGTACAATTATTAATACCTAAAAATAAAATTAACAAAACCTAAAGATATAAAAAAGTAAAGTTAAAACAAAGCAGGGAGTAGGTACCTAAGCTAAACACATAGTTCACATATACACTGCTTTGTTTTGAAGTGGCAACCTGCACATTGGCAGTGGGCCCATTTATTACAACACAAGCAACAAATCCATTTTTCATTTGGTTTGGAGCGAGAAAATAGTCCATTGCAAAAGATGCAGGCAGTATCATCTTCATCGTCACTGATCTCTATCTCTGATTTATCTTGCATGGTCGGTATTAAACTGTTTGCAATTGTAGCAGTTTCTCTAGATGCAGGTTTAATTTTGGGATCAGTGTCATGAAAAACTCTAGATTTGATTTTTTTTTTGCCTCCTTTCTAAGTAACTCAGCATTTTTGTCTGCAGTTTTCATTTTTAAAAGTTCTATTTCGGGTGTTGTGTTTAAGAGGCCGTATTTAGAAGGGCTGTTTCGTTTTCTTTTCTTGCTCATATTAGTAGCTTTTGGTAAAGGTGAAATTTCGGAGGGTAGGATTAAGCAAGATGTAGGTAACTTATTTTTTTTGCAATATTTTATTTTGTATGCCAGATGGTCCGGCTACCTGCGAATTATCTTCTGTATTAAAATTCTCATTTCTTTGCTCTATATTGCTTTCCTCTTCTGTCGTTCTCTCGTTATTATTCGGTTATTTTTCTTCTTCTGACCTTTTCTCGCTATATTTTAGTTCTTCAATATTCTGATTGCAGTTGGTGGTTTCCGCCGGGTCAAACATCCAAATCGGAAATACATCTTTATTAAAAGGGTATATACCCGTTTTAAAAAAACTTATTGTTTATAGTAGCTGCTTTCTGACAGGCAGCCTTAAAAATCTTTCCTACTTGAAAATGAGTGACCACCCTTCCAGGTTTCTGTTTTAACCAGCTAGTAATTGCTTGATTGTAGTAAGTCGAGAGTGGTCCAAAGAATGTGACATCTAATGGCTGTACCCTATGGGTACAGTGCGGTGGTAGACAAAATAAGATAATGCCTTTACTTTTTGCATAAAGCTGGGCCTCTAACGATTTGTGGCTTATATGCCCATCTAGTATCAGCAACACTTTTTCTGTTTCTATAGGTTTTACAGTTTCAGCAAAAAATTTAAGCCACTTTAAAAAATTTTCGTCCATCCGTCCATTCTTCTCAGCAAAACCAATTGAACCAGGAGGAAAATCGTCCATTAGTTCGTTTTTCATGTTTTTGCGCGGAAATATAAAACACGGCGGTAAATAAGACCCGGAAGCACTCATTGCACAAACGACTGTTAAGTGCTGTCCACGTTCCGCACTACCTAATACCCCCACTTGTTTTTTTCCTTTGGTTGCATAAACCTTGCAATTTTTTGAAGCAACTGTAGTAAGGCCACTTTCATCCATATTCCAAATTTTTGTCGGATTATAATTAACTTGCTCCAGAACTCTTTCCAACTGTTCGAAATATTTTCCTATTTGTACCCTGTTAAACGCACGTGCTCTGGAAGAAGAGATAGTCGGATTGCGTTTCGTAAATCCCTTTAGCCAATCCCAGCCCGCCATCTTCTTCTGAGAATTGAACGAGTGTTTAATGTTGTTCTGGACCGCCATTTCATACGCAAGTTTGCTTGGTTAACGAGGTTGCTTTCAATAGTATCATCAAAGGTTGGTCTTTTCCCGTCCAATTAGCTTTTTTCTGCTCCTACACTAAATTTATTCGTTCCCTGACAGCGTCTTCGTAATGTGCCAAATGGAGCACGGTAGGTTTTGGATGCTAACAACCAGCCCATTTTTCCAGATTTAACAGCTCTTATTGCTGCTTTCATGTCATCTTCGTCCCATTGAAGACGATTACCTTTTGGTTGGTATTTTCCCACCATTTTTAATTAAATCTGCAACAGTAAACCAAATAATTAATTATGTTACGTAAGGGCGAGTTGGCATATTATGCCAACTAGCCCGAAACTATAATATACCAACTCGGCCGAAACCACTTTTTTAAAAACAAGACCGATTTACTCACAACAAGAATACAATATAGCAATGGTTGTACCAAGTACCATAGGATTTTAAGGTTATGTTTACAAAATCGATTTTACGTTTGTTAAAATTTAAAAAAACATCAGGAGGTTTATGTTTTTGAGCAAGTTATAAGAGCAAATTAAACATTTCTTACCTTCAAAAAAACAATATTAATTAACGTCTTTGTCTATTATCGAAGGACACCACGAACATATCTGCCGGCTTGTACACGATGAGTAAACAGAAGGAGAAGGTCAATAAATCCTTCGAAATGGGTGTCAAGACCCACGCAATATACACAGACTTTAGCAAGGCTTTCGATAAGGTAAATCACGCCATCCTACTTTCGAAGCTGTCCAATTATGGAATTTCAGGAATGCTGCACTCATGGCTACGTTCTTACCTATCCGACATAGAACAACAGGTCAAAATCTGTGGCTATTTATCTAAGCCCTTCATTGCTTTCAGGAGTTCCCCAAGGTTCCCACTTGGGACCACTTTTATTTAACTTGTTTATCAACGACCTGGGTGGTTTGTTGAGAACAAATTATTTGCTATTCGCCGACTACATGAAATTGTTTACACGAGTAACATGGTAACTCAGCTGACAAAAGTAATAAGGTTGTTATATTAGACAAAAGCGAATATTTTCAACGGGTTGATAATTTAATCGAATCCGGGCCCTATAACAGAATCTCAAGGAGTCCATTATCTAAGATGGTAACACCAGTTAAAAATACTTTGAAGAAATGTAGCAACCTTATTTCTGATCAAATTAGATACAAATTATCTGTGAGTAATCCTACTATGCCGAAACTATATTGTCTTCCCAAGATTCATAAACCTGGGAAGGCAATGCGTCCCATAGTCTCGGCAATAGGATCGCCAACTTATAATATATCCAAGTAGCTAGCAAATCAGTTTGAAAATTTACCTATAAAACAATAGAATTCAGGAGTACTAAATTCCTTAGATTTCATAAACAAAATTAAATATACGATTCTTAATGAAGGTGAAATTTTAATCTCGTTTGATGTTAGCTCATTGTTCCCTAGTGTACCAGTCCCACAGACTTTGCAATACCTTGATGAATTACTTGAGATGAATAGTTTTGATAACGAAATCAAACAAGAATATTTAACTTTAACCAAACTTTGCATGGATCAAAATTATTTTCAATATAAAAATAACTATTACCAACAACTTGAAGGCACGGCAATGGGCAACTGTTTATCGCCGTTTTTAGCTAATCTTTTCATGAGTACATTTGAAAATGAAATCAGCCAGCAGTTCGAATATTTTCCAAGGGTATGGTACAGGTATGTGGATGACATTTTCGCGATTTTCGACACAAAAACCGCTAATATTGAAGATTTTGTAACAAAACTAGACAACCGTTTCCCCACCATTAAATTTACTTATGAAGTCGAGAACAATGGCAAGCTACCATTTTTGGATACTTTAGTGATTAGGAGCGTTAATGACACACTAGAATTTGATATTTACAGAAAAAATACTGCCACTAACCGATATATTCCTAATGACTCCTTCCATTGCGACCAACATAAAATGGCCAGCTTTAAATTTTTAGTACACCGTTTAGTTAACTTTCCTCTTAGCAGAGAAAGATTTAATAATGAAAAGGAAACAATTAGGAATATAGCGAAAGTCAATGGTTTTAATACTAACTTAATAAATAAACTAATTAATAGGCATTTGTTCAGAAAGACCATTCGTGATTCCACTTCTTTCGTTAATCAGGATGAAAATACAAAATATGTTTCGATACCGTATAATCCTCAGTATACTAGAGCACTCCAAAAAGTTTTTAAGGAAGTAGGTTTAAAATTAGTATACCAGCACAGATCTATATAGCTACGCAACAGATGCCTTCTCCGGTATTAAAAGTGTTGCTCGCCAATAATGCAATAAATATTTTCCTATTTAGACGTGTTTTGCCCCGCCGTGTTGCCAAGTCGCGAACTGTAGTTTACCTTTCATATCACATTATGGCATTACTCATTTTCTTGGCAATCGTATGTTATTTATGTCAAATTAAAGTTCATTATCAGATTCAGTGAATGGTGGTTGCTTCAACATGGACTAAAACTCACCTTAAATATCGGTGTAAAAGGTCATTACAAATTTTGTTAACTTATACTCTAATATCTCTTATTTGTATTATGTAATAATATTATCACGCAGATTTTTGTTTCGAAGATCAAAGAAATTTTTGTAATGTTTATCGACATGTTAAAGTACCATTTAATTTTGTTTTAAACTCTACTATCAATATTATAAATTTGTTCATTTAAATTGCTTTTCATTTGTTTTACTATTAATAAACTATCATACTTAATAAAAAAAGGTAAAAATCGTATTTTTTTAAAAAAATATGTTTGTGTTAATTTGATACATAAATATTAATAATAAAACTCGATGATTTGAGCGGGTCAAAAAGTCAGCCGGAATATTGTTCGACGGGATAACTTGGCAACACTGATCCGTTCCTAGACGACTGGTTCACCCGCTCGCGAAAGCCGGTGAACATTTTTGGCCCCGCGTAAAAAGCATTGGAAGAGGTATCTGTTGCGTAGCTATATAGATCTGTGATACCAATCTCAGTTTAACATTAAGAAATTATAAGGTAGTCCAAAGGACAAAATTGAAATATTAGAAAGAAGTGGAATATATGAAATTGGATGTATGGATTGTAACCAAAAATATGTTGGGCAAACTAGACGATCTATACAAACGAGATTCAAAGAACATATTATAGCTCATTTAAAGTATGGTAGAACAGAAAAATCAAGTGTTGCCGAGCATGCTTTTGATAATAATCATAGAATAACAATAAAAAATTTAAAATTAATTCATAATATAACTGATAGGAGATTATTAGACGCATATGAAAGTATGGAAATTATTAAATGTAAGAATAGTTTAAATAGAGATAGAGGGCCTATTCCCTATAGCCCATTGTATTGGTTGATCAAGCGTGACTAGTGGGATTCCAGGATTGGTTCTTTTTAGTTGCGCTTGATTAAGCAAACAGTAGTATAAAAGAGAGTTACGTAGACTTTAATTTTAGTTTTAATTATCTCCTGATGATGCTAACATGGTTAGCGAAACGCGCGTCGAGTGCTAAAATTCTGTTTCGGTATTGTGAATAAAACTCTGTTTTAGTGCATGTTACCGAAGGTTCCAAACCCCAACGTAGTTAATGTTGTATGACGTCAATAAACAAATAAATTAATAAATAAGGTGAATGCAGCATGCTACTCCCTAAGGATAGTGTCTAAATTTCTTAATATTGACCGCCTCAAAACACTCAATTCTCAGATATGGCATCGTCTTTTGGGGAGGAAGCAGTGATGCAGAGAGAGTTTTTAGAGCTCAAAAAAAAATCAGTAAGAACAATGCTAAACTTAAAGAGAAGGGATTCATCTAGGGGAAGGTTTAAGAGTTTCGGTTTTCTAACACTTGCTGGCCTCTACATATGTGATTGTGTGCTATTCCTTTTCAAAAATAGGGAGAAGTTTGCTGAATTTGAATCTCAAAATAATATACCTACTAGGATTGTGGGGCTGAATTACCCTCAACACGACTAATGGTCTTTGAAAAAGGTCTTATCTATTCCTGTATATATATTTTTTAAAGTACCTGACTGTTAAATCGAACAAACAAAAACTTCATTAGCTTTAAGAAGACTGTGAAGGAGCTACTTTTGAAAATTGAACCCTACACAGTTTAAGAGCTTTTAAATTATGTGTTTTAATTTAAGTGTGTCCTAATTCATTGGTGGGTGTTATGTTAGTCTGTTGTATTCTAAGTTTCTATTGACATAAGATTTACTATTAAAACTTTTTTTCTACTGATTAATATAGACCTTTTGATTTAATTATGATTTGATTCTAATCCAGTTGACAGTAAAAAGAAAACATGGATTAATTAGCAGTAGTTCATATATCTAACTATAATGTTTCAATTCTGACATACACTAACATATTAAAATGATAAAAGTTATATAAATATAACTATACAATTAGAAGTCAAAGCATAGCAGGTAACCAAAACTAACAACCCTTATAGCATAACATCCTGTGGAGAGCCCTTTATTTAATGCAATATGATTTTGAAATTATCATCGATATAAATAGTCAAGAATGCGATGACTATTTTCTATCTGTTGAATTTCTACTTGAATACAGAATATTCTACTATAAGCCGCAGAATAAAGCCCTTGCTGTTTATTAAAAAAAAAAATGTATTTATAAATTAACGCAATACTTATTGGAATGTATTTTGTAGAGAAACTAAAACAGAAGTAAATTTTTCATTAAAAGGACATTCTATCAAAAATGAAATCGGAACAAGGGATGAGTTAGATGACAGGTAAAAAACCGAATTTTTTGTTGTATCAGTGTAACACTCAGAAATATTATTTTACAGTAAAATCAATAATTAGTATTTATTTATAAACAAAGGTTCAGTGAAGTTTCTTTATTATGGTTATCACATCCAAAACATTTTTAAGAAGAATATTTCTAGGGGATCTTCAGAGGAAGCTGGCAGTGGCTTAGATGAACATGCCACCATTAAAAAAGAAATTAATAATATTAAAACCGAACTGGATTTGTAAGTAACTATGATTTTAATAATTGTTGTGATTGGGTGAATAACATTTTCTCAGTGATTAATTCTTTACAAAATAAAGTTACCTAAATTATTATCGAATTTTTTTCTAGTTTTTATAAAAATTTAGTGTGGTAAATTTTGTGGCATATCACAATTGTTGTTTTTTTTTTATAATATTAGTGGACTTATTTCAATATTTTATATAGTTTTAAATTATTCAATAGTACTTGTAAATTCTAGTAACACTAGAATATTATCAACATACTTACATTGATGCTATGAAAGTGAATATTATTTTCTTTTTATATAGAAAATCCAATGAGGAAAAGTGTAATGATGACAATTTGGCTCAATCGGAGTTTATAAGTCACGAGGAAGTTCATATTAAAAGTGATGAATATGAAGAGGACATGTCAGAATCCAAGTAAGAAATTTAACATTGTGATATACATTCATAAGTTTTATGCATTGTACCATTACCTCAGTATTGATTGTACACATGCAATTTCTTACTTCCGGTTAGCCCAGAGGATACACATTTCAAAAATTGATAACATGCAAAAAAACTTTTACATTCCCCCTCTCCCCAATTAGATTCCATAATTTCTGCATTTCGCTTCACCTTAATTTATAATTTATTTATTTATTTATTTACTTTATATCAACGGGCCATAAGCCCTCTATCCACTATCTATTGCAGTTTTCATTTGCGCATCTAGCAGATCTGGTTAAAGATTGTTGAGCCTCTATGAAAACCTCGGCAGTGAAGAGTATTGATATTGACTTGAGCCTCGGTCATTTGTAATAAAATTCAATATGTTGTTTGTAGCCAATATATCTAAGAAATTTGTGATTTACTCCTTCAATACTATTTATATGAGTGTCATAAGCGACCATACACGAGATGCATATTCAAGGTGGGGGCGAGCATGAGTGCAAAAGAGAAATTTAATGGGCTGTATATTTTGAAAATCTGTAGTGACATTTGAAGAGGTTTTGAAACCACTGAATGATAATGAGAGTTTAATTTGGAGTCAATAGTCTATTAAGGAACATATTTTTTTGTAAACTGTCATTTATTTTGTAGCCAAAAGGTACTGGATTTGTGCTTTTGATGGAGCAGATTGAGTTGCATTTTAGCGCATTCAGGTTCACAACACTCTTGTCACACTAGACAGCAAGATTGCAATTGAGTACAGTTAATGAGATCTTAAAAGATATATTAAAAAATGTTAGTGCTGCGATACACTAGAAGTCACTGGAATTTCTGTTGACCTGAACTTGTTAAGTCTAGCAATCTGA
This sequence comes from Pissodes strobi, assembly GCA_016904865.1. Taxonomy (NCBI): domain Eukaryota; kingdom Metazoa; phylum Arthropoda; class Insecta; order Coleoptera; family Curculionidae; genus Pissodes; species Pissodes strobi. The sequence continues at coordinate 22,231 of JAEQML010052963.1, forward strand.
GAGCGATGATACACATAACTCCAATCATTCCTAAAGCACTCCCGCCACTTGAAATGCCTTGCACTTATACAAAACTAGGTTGTGATTTAGCCCGTCGAAGGCCTTGAAGTAGTCTGCGTAGACAGCATGCATATGAAAGCTCTTCTCCAAAGCCTACAAATCTACAAATGACAACAGGTTCACTTCCGTACCCAACTGCCGGCTGATCAGCTGTGACTTTATAGATAGAGGATGTTAAGAAATCACATACATATTTTTCAAACATGATTATTCGGAAACTTTTCAGCTTGCAAAATAATCCTAGATTTTAGAATTGGCGTTATGTAGCTAGTTTTCCATACACTAGGAAAAGTTCCAGTGTTCAATCACAAATTGAAGTTCAGGAAAAATCTGCGAGCTGATGTAAAACTACAGTCTCTCAAAAAACTTGAGGGAACCCATCCACCAGGTCCCTTGTGAACAACAAGATTAGACAAAGATGTATACATATCCGAGAATAAGATTGACAGAGAGGACGCATTGATTGAATGCAGTTTGGTTTGGATTACTGTATATCTCAGAAAAGTACTGTCCCAATATGTTATCAATGCCATGTCTCGTAGAACATCTTAGATCGTCATAGCATAGCTCTTGGAGTATTCCACATGATTTTCTTGTAGAGTTATAATAATATAAATACAGAAAAATAGTCTTTGTCTACAGGTGTTCCTGGCCCAACAAAAACCCACGAAATGCATCCAATGAAATTGGATGTATGGACTGTAACCGAAAATAAGTTTGGCAAACTAGAAGGATGAGATTAAAAAAAAAACACCTAGTCCATTTAAAGTAGTCAAATTCAAAAGTCAAAGTGTACTTTATTGTTTTAACAAGTGGTATTGTTGTTAACAAAGCGAAAAAGAAAATATTATAAAATTAAGGAAATAACTTAAATTAAGATTGCCCTTAAAACTTACCACATTTACAATTTAAAAAATAATACAATCAGTCACATGCAACCAAATAGATTTAAGTACACAAAGTCACACATTTAAAATTATTGGTTAAAGACACTAAATAATATTTACATATGGACGCCACATAAATATTAAATATAAAATTCAGACAGGTTATAGTAAGCCTTCTCTGTCAAAAACTTTTTTAGGTGATGTTGAAAAGCCTAATGAAGTTGCCCCTTTAATGTTGCATGACAGGTGATTGAATACCCTTATACCCTCATGGAAAATTGATTTCTGCGTAAGTGTAGATGTGGGTATGGGCAGATGCAGATCACTCTGCTGACGCGTCACATACCTAGGGTTCTCCGCCATGAATCGATAGTATATAAACATATATGACTGTAAGAATGTTCTCTTTAAAAAATAAAGGGCGGCAGGATGCCCAGGCTTTGCCCTGCAGATGTATCTCAAAGCCCGTTTTTGTAATACAAAGATTGACTGGATAAGATAATGGTAGCATTACCCCAGAAACAGATACTATAGCTCAACAAGAGCAACGTACACAGACCTACCAACCGCCATGCCAAGCTCATCAGTTGTAACCCTAACAGCAAAGCAGCCAGCTGATATCTTGTTGACAAGATCAGTCATGTGGTTCACAAATTTTAGTTCATTCTCGAGGATTATACCAAGGAATCTACTGCTAGGGTATTCAGTAATTTGTTTACTACCAATTATTGACACATTTTCAGGTTTACTCTTGAAGCAGAGTAATTTATTCTTATTAGGGGAGTCGGTTGGAGTCAAACCATTCCCTTATCTTCTGGAGGTCTTTCGTAAGGGTCGAGTGTAAGGACTCACTGTTAGGGCTATGCCAAAGAATTGTGGTGTCATCGGCAAACAAAGTAAATTTCCTCTCAATGTCCAGATTTGATAGATCATTAACATACAGGAGAAAAAGAATGGGACCCAGAACAGATCCCTGTGGAACACCCCAGGTTAGGTTTCCATATTCTGAGCACTCAGAACCCACAAAAAGACACGCTGCCTACGATCATTTAGGTATGAAGAAAACCAGAAATGTGCAATGCCTCTAAAACTATAGCAGTGAAGCTTCCGCAGCGAGATATCATGGATAACACAGTCAAATGCCTTTGACAAGTCACAAAAAAACCGCCGCCGCGGAAACTTCACCACCATTAGTTTGGGCATATAACTCATATAGAAAGTTGTATATAGCATCATCTATATACTGAAAATTACTAAGTATGTTATTGGACCTCAGACTTGAGACACAATACGAAATTTAACCAGCTTTTCAATCAGTTTTGATAGAGTGAAGAGAAGAAAAATGGGTCGAATGTTCGAAGGAACGTTAGCTGATTTTGGGCAATATGAAAATGTACCCCCCCATGCAAGATTTAGTGCGCGAGCAAGTGACATTAAAGCAATATCAGACAAACTAAGTAGAATTTTTGCAGAAATACCATCCTCTCCAGTAGAGTGTTTGTTATTCATGGCGCTTAGAACTCTTTAATTCATGTAAGTTTGTTGGCAAAAAAAAAGAAGGGATTTTGAAGAGTTCTGCCTGAGAGGTAACTAGGAGGGTCTGTCAACGGACAGAAGCTTTGGTGGTTTTGGGCGATTGTGTAGAAAAAGGTATTAAGCTCATCAAGTGGAACCACTGGGTTTGCAATTGGTTTATGGTTGCTTTTAGCGCGAATATCATTTACCATTCTCCATTCTTCAGCATTTTTTTGGCTTATTTGAACTGTTGTTCGATTTGAATAATAAAACTGTTTAGCAAGCCTGATAAGTCGCCGATTCAGAGAACGGTAGGCAATAAAATAATAATTATGAAATGCCGGGCAGTCAGTATACTTTCTGATAGTGTGAAGGGAGCGCAGATTTTTTGAAGAAACTTTAAGACCCTTAATAATCCAAATTTTTCTCGACCCATTACTTGATTTAAACTTAACAATGGGAAAAGCAACATTAAACAGGCTCGCCACTCTAGCGTGAAAATTAGAGACAGGTTCAGGCAAGTTATACAAGCTGTTCCAGTCAACCGAGGCGCTCAAATTGCAAAATCGCGCATAACTCCTATCAACAAAAATTCGCTTATAACGAGGCTTAGATTCGATATGCTTCTTGGTATTTAAAACTTTGCATACAAATGTTTGCTGCTACACTGTGAACAGTGTATGCTATCATAAAACTGGGAATATTAATCAATTGTATTGGACGAAAATTTAGAGACACAAGTTGGCGAGTTTACATGCATTTGCAAATTAAACGATCCAAGCCAATTACATAAACGGAGAGTGGAAGCAGAATTTCTAACCTCGTAAAAATCACCTGAAATAACTATTGGTCCGATGGAGGGAATTTCAGACAAAAGACTTGGTCTTCAGACCAAAAAAGAAGTCATTACAGTCTGATGATGGTGATCGATAAATACGAATATAGTATAAATTCATGGCCCTGGAGAATATCATACAGAATTCAAATGCTGTTTCTATTAAAAGATAATTATATTTACTTACACTTTGGTAAGAACTCTTCTCGAAAAATTTATCATTCACCAGAATCATGCACCCACATGAGACACTTGCGCCCTGCAGGAGCTAGATGCTACTATGGAATTAGGTAGATAAATAATCTCATTTGATTTCAACCAGTGTTCTGTGAGTAATAGGATATTGAGATGAATTAAGTTGTCTAAGAATAGTGAAAGTTCAGATGTTTTATTCCGCGTTGATTGAATGTTAAGTAAGGCAAAAGAATATCCTTTCATAACACTATGATTAAACAAATGGCTTTTATGTTTGTGAGTAGTAGTAGTAGTAGTAGGGAGTGTCCCATAACACGTTTCCGGTGAATGAGGTTCATGAGAAGTTTAGTTTAGTGTTATTTTAGAGTCTTTAGGTGGTTTTGTGATAAATTTGAGATCTGACAATTCAAATTCAGGTAGGATATCATGCATCTCTTGTCAATTAGTCCTGGAAATGTACATGGCACAGGGATCTCAATTCGCAGCATCAACAAGGATAATACTTCCTTATTCTGAGTGGCTATAAGACGGTTAAGCACAGGTTGGTCTCTGGTTAGCGGCGGTCCAGCTAAAATTACATTGGTGTGCTTCATATTATTACTTCCGTTTTTAATCGTTTATTCATAACTGAATTTTGAGAGCTAATGAAGACAAAAACAAAATCGCTCTTGGTAAACTTGCTACAAAATGGAAGGCATATCTAAAATATCCTCAAGTAATAGCTTGCTTATTGATTGACTGTTATCAATCAATCTATTTATTGGTCTATAAGAATCATATACATGACATTAGACAGGTCAAAGGTAAAGTCTATATCTAAAGTAAATGAATTAAAATACAAACAGAACAGACGATAGCACAGAAAAGTAAAAAATAGGTAATACAAAAAAATAAACACGATTATAACAATTATTCATACTAACAACAAGTAAATAACATATAATTAAATAACATATTGCAGGACAACTCGCCGAGGCTAGATAAAAAAAAATAAACATGTACATACATATATCAATATTAATAAATTAAATGTTCAGATCTAGAAATTCGTGATATGAATAGAAGGCGTGGTTCAGAAGGAACACTTTCAAAGTCAAAGTCAAAGTCAAAGTATTTATTCATGCTATTACATTACAAGAATGTTTGCATACGTCAGTATATAATTATAATTAAAATAACTTAACCTAATTAAACATTACAAAGTACAATTAAAATCAAGATATAAACTGTAGAAAAGTATATATCAAGCAAATAAATACCGAGGTCTCACTTAAAATTTTAAGTTTTTATTAATTAATAAAAACGAATGTGTAAATAATAAAGTAAATAAAACTAATGTAAATAAATAGCAAAAGCACAACATAGTTACATATTTTGACAAACAGAAGACGATACTAACAGTTTAAAAAATAGATTAAAAATCTGCCATTGTCATAGGTGCATCACAGAATTCTGCAATAGAGTAAAATGCCCTGTCTAGAAGGTAGGTTTTAATTTTTTTCACAAAAAGTTTTGATGGCAAATTTTTTATAGGCAGGGGAAGCTTGTTAAATAACTTTGGGGCAAAGTAATTGACAGAGAAGCGAGACCTTTCTATCCGATGGAAGTCAATCCGAAAATTCTGTCCATGCCTGGTATTATACTCATGTATGTCATTGTTTCTAATAAGAACGTTGCTATTATTTTTTGTCATTTTTAAACACTGCACAATATAAAGACATGGAACAGTTAAAATTTTGAGTTCCCTAAAGGTTTGTCGACAATCTGCCTGATAGGGCAACCTTGAGATAACTCGAACAGCTCTTCGCTGTAATTTAAAAATGTCGGACACTGCAGCCGCATGGCCCCAGGAAAGTAGTGCGTATGATATTGTTGTTTGGACTAATGAATGAAATGTCATTACCAACACGTCTTTAGAAACAGCATCAACCAGATTCCTCAAAACATATATGCTTTTAGATATTTTTTTACTGGTTTGATCAACATGCTGATGCCAAATTAATCTAGGATCAATATGTACACCGAGAAATTTAAGATTTTCTGGATTATCCAGATTCGCCGAGGTACTTAATGAAAAGGTCAGTGTTTCAGTTTTTCCCCGATTCAGTGTGAGGCAGTTGGCTGTGAACCAATCGGATACCCTCGCTCGCGTCCCCTCTAACCTCATCTTAACCCCATCAATATCCGACCCAGCCTGTAATACAGTTGTATCGTCAGCAAACAAAACAAAGTCCGCACCAGGGTCGCTGAGAACTAGATCGTTCATATATATGATGAACAATAAAGGGCCCAGGACAGACCCCTGAGGCACCCCAAACTGGATCGGCAGAACGCCCGAAGCAGAGCCACCAAAGTCAACAAACTGGCATCTGTCGGTCAAGTATGACTCAATTAGACCAGCACTGTTGGATGAGAAGTTGTAGTATTTCAGTTTTGATACCAGTATGTCAGAGGAAACGCAGTCGAAGGCCTTAGTCAAGTCGCAAAAAAGCGCCGAGACATGGTCCCCAGAATTAAAAGCACTGGTTACAGTAGTAAGTAACTGGTTTATGGCCATCACGGTGGATACTCCATTTCTAAAACCAAACTGACTCTTATTCAATAAGTTATTGTTGATAAAATGATCAGATATTCTTGTTTTCAATGCTTTTTCGAATATTTTACTATAAATAGGCACTAAGGAGATTGGTCTATAATTTGATACGTCATCATGGGATCCTTTCTTAAATATAGGTACCACACGAGATATCTTAAAAGCGGAGGGAAAAATTCCACAGTCCAAACATTGGTTAAGTAATTTAGTTAATGGTATGATAATTAAATTTGCGATACTAATAATTATTTTTCTATTTATTCCATAATAATCCCTACTATGGGATTTTTTTAGAGAGTAAATTATATCTCTAACTTCATTATAAGTGATGTTGGTCAAGTTTAGCTCTGGGACTTCTCCCAAAACTATATTTTCTAAATAAAAACTTGAAGAGTGTTCAGATGCAGGAAGTTGATTTATTAGGTTTGAAGCAATATTAGTAAAGAAATCGTTAAATTCGTCAGATGTTAAGGAAGTGCGGGTCTCGGGTACGGTTTTTTTTTCAGGCCTGTATCTATTAGCAATTTGCCAAGATGCCTTTGCAGGATTTGTGGAACCGCGAATGAAATCATCGTGAGCCGAGATTTTCGCCTCACGGATGCTGTGTTGATAAGTCTTACGAAAGTCTCTTATATCATCTTTTAGATGTAAATTATTATTTTGATTATATAGTGCCTGCATAAATGTAAGAGTATCTCTCATTCGCCTGAGAGTATCATTGAAAAAAATTATAGAAGTATCTGTTTTATGTGGCTTAAAAACATACTTCCTAGGGAATGCAGTCGCAATGCAGTCACCGATAGATTCAACAAACTTATCTGCCTTCAAATTAACATTAATAGGAGCGGACAAAAACTCCCAGTCAATATTTTCTACACATTGATGCAGCAAAAAAAGACCATGCTGGGTAACTGGTTGTATAAGTACTGGAATTTTTGAACTTTTTTCTGAATGAATGCAAAATTCTATAGCCACTCCAGCATGATCCGAAATTGCCCAATCAAAAGTCCAGGAAGAATAGCTGTCTGGAGAAATATTTGTAACTATATTGTCAAGGCATGCATTTCCCCTTGTTAGACTATGAATGGCCGTGTGCAAATTAAATGATTTTATAAGGTTTATAAAGTCTTTTGTTTTATTTTCATTGGAATTGAAATGTATGTTAAAGTCGCCCATGACTACAGCTATTCTTCCTTTACGGAACACAATATCCAGTACATTGCATAATTGGCCCATAAAAACATTAAAATCTCCCATGGGGGAGCGATACACAGATATGATTATAATGTTGTGTTTACTAGACTCAATTGCGCATATTTCACAATTTATTTCATCAGAAAACTGTTCGATTTCTACATTTTTTTTAAAATAGGATGACAGATTATTTTTAAGGAATATTGCAACACCTCCATGGGATCTGTTGGTTCTACAAAAATGTGATAACAGTAAATAATCGTTAAGGTGAATACTAAGAAGTTCGTCACTTCTAAGCCAATGCTCACTGAAAGTTAGGATATCAAACATGTTAGAGTTATGTGTCTCTATTTCAAGTATTTTATTTCGCATGCATTGAACATTCAAATGACATATCTTGACATTGCAATTTTTTGTATTATTATTTTGGGAAGTGTTAATAATATTAGAGTGCAAATGTGAACTTATAGTCACACCCTGTGAATTACTGGTATGTCTAAAAAAATACTGTCATCATTTTGCTCCATATTTGCAGATTCACTCATCCTTTCAATCTCCAAATTTAAACTATTGCTATTAAATACCATTTCTGAATCAGGATTTACCATTTCTTCTACGTTAGTAGGCTCTTCATGCAATATAGGAGAACACACTTGTTTTTGGTTGTGGTCAGTTTTTATGAAGATTAAATTTTTTACAGTGTTGTTCAGATTGCCTGTTTTATTTAATATATCACTGCATATATTTGTTAGATTACCTCTACATACATTAAGATCAATAAAGTGCACCATGTTTTCAGAAATGTTATTAATTCTATGTAAAAAATGCTTTAACTTGTTATTATATTTAAAAACCTTTTTATTTAGAGCATAATTATTTTTGACATAGGGAACGGAGAACATTATTATATTAGTATGATCACATTCACGTATTAAACTGAGGATACTTTTAAAAGTTGGATATTTTTTCAATAAAAAGTCATTTGTACCTCCAATCATTATCACTATATCCTTGGGTCCATAGTTTTTTGTTTTTCTTGCAGCACCTACAAGCACATTATTCAAGCATGCACCAGGTTTTAGAACGCTTTCCAAGAAAATAGATGAAGATTGTTGACTTAGGTAACTTCTCATATGACTTCCCAAATTGCGTGCCGTCTCATCACCCAAAATTAACATTTTAGGTTGTTTATGGTTATTTCCATTTCTTCTTGTGTCTGAGTTATTGCTTTCCCCTACCTTGAATTCATGATCAATTGGATTCACCCCATGATTAATCATTTGGTTGTAATCTAGCAGCCCCTCTTTAAGATTAAAAATCTCGTAATTCGCCTTTTTTAATTCCTGCACATAGCTATCTCTTTCTGCTGCAGTTTATTTCTAAATGTTGTAAAAGTCGCAGCTTCTTTGATGTTTGCAGGCAGGCGGTTATACACCTTTATGCATGAATAATAAGGTGACCTCTCATAAGATGATGTTGAGTGTTTCGGAATAACAAGATCGGCCCTATTTCTGGTTGAGTACTGATGCAATTGGTCATTTCTGATAAAATCTGCTTTGTTTTTATATGCATATATGGCACATTTCATGATGTAGATCGATGGTACTGTTAAAATTTTTTGACTTTTAAAGATTGGTCTGCAAGAATCCAGGCCGAAGATTAAGCGTATGATACGTTTCTGAAGGATAAGGATCCTGGATACACCCACTGCTTGGCCCCAGAGTATGGTATTGTAGTTCAGGTAGCTATGAACAAGAGCATAATAAGTGACCATTAGTATAGAGAATGGTACGGTTGTTTTTAGTTTAAGCAGAGCATAATAGGCTTTGTTTAATCTTGAGCATACGTGCCCAGCTGAGACTCCCAGGTAGGTTTCGAATCCAAGTAGGTACCCAAGAACTTTACCTTTGTCTGAGTGTCTTCAGTAGCATCAATTCTAGGCTCTGTTCTATAAAAGTGGACTTTGACTGTTTTCGACTCATTCGATATGAGTCGATAAGAAACACCAGTTCATGGATTCGCAGACGTTCTTAATTGCATTGTGCATTGCTGCATTATCCTCGGTCGAGACGGCAACACTTGTATCATCAGCAAATTTGATGGTTAGGCCTGGGAGTGTCAGGTCATTGACAAATAATATAAATAACAGTGGAGCCAGCACTGATCCCTGTGGTGCTCCCATGTCTGTGTGATAAATCTCAGAGTACGAGTTATCTATTTTTACTCATAACCTCCGTTGCGTTCAGAATGACATTATTATCGAGTGAGCATTTCCTCTAATACCAAGATTATAAAGTTTACAGTTAAGGAAATAAAAATTGAGAGTATCAAAGGCTCTTGTTAAAGTTGTTGTGGACAAATTCGGCGAAGTGGAATGATGCTGTTTCAGTAGATTTATTGGCACAAAATCCGTGCTGCTCGTTTGATACTATGTTAAAATGATTTAAAAAGTCCATTAATCTGTCATAGAATTTTTTCAAACACTTTGGAGAAAATGCTAAGTAGGGAAATTGGTCTATAGTTTTTAATATCTTGGGGATCGCCATTCTTGTGTATAGGAATCACTGTTGCTAACTTTAATGGGGAGGGAAAAGTTCCAGTACTGATGGATGTATTTATTAGTGTCATTAAGGGCTGTTTTACTTCGTCGCATACTTTCTTTAGTACTTTTGTGGTTATGCCGTCAAAACCAAATGAGTTTTTGTTTTTGAAACCCATTATAGTTTTACCGACCTCGTCGCTTGTTGTAAAAATACAGAGTTCGGCAGTATGGACTGGACTGTGGGTGATGTAGACATATTACTTCCAAAGTGCTCCTGATTATTTTGTTTCGCTATCGTTGCAAAGTACCGACCAAGTTCATTTGCGATCGTTTGATTATCTGAGGTTAATTTTCCATCTATTTTTATGTTGTATGTTTTGTCTCTTCTCTTCCGATTCAATTCACTGTTTATGATATTCCATATGGTTTTTGCTTTGTTTTTAGATTCCGCAATTCTCCTTCCGTTGTATGATGTGTTTGCATAATTTATACTTTTTCAATAGACCTTTTTTCTATTTTTATATTCTTGCATAAGTACCTGTGTTTCCTTTGCTAGATCATATAGATCTCTCAGACTTTGTTTTTCCTTTCTCAACTCTTCCGTTGCCCAGACTGAATTATTCTCTTTCCTGGCAATATTTTTAATAGGGCATGCTTCATTAAAATGGTATAGGAAGGTTTTTAGGAATTCGCCAAACATCTTGTCAACATTGCATGATGTTTCATTGAGGTCCCATGCTGTATGTTTTAACCTATTTTTTAGATCGGCCAGGGCTCTTTCGGAGGTAATTCTGATCTCATTAGGCTTTGCTGGGGGTGGCTCTTCAAGAGGTGGAAGGGCTATTTGAAGAAGTAGCAGACGATGAGCAGATATGACGGTGCCTTGTATTTGACCTTGGATATTAGTGGTCAACTTGATGTACCCACAGTGGTTGTAAAGACTCGGGTTGGTTCGTCGCTATAGTCTATTAATTGGAAGGATTCAAAGAGATCATTGAGCATTTTGTATTTTTTATTATTTTTATTTAAACTATCGATGTTTAGGTCTCCACATAATACCATATTTGGACAGACATTCATGACATGAGAAAGCACATTGGAAGCCTGTAAAATAAAAGTTTCTTCGTTGCCTGAAGGTGGTCTATACATAGCAACAACAGCTATTTTGGTTCCAGATGTGGTGACCTCCATGCTACAGCATTCAACTTGCAATTCCTTGGCCATCATTGTGATATTTATCTCCCTGCATGTTAAGGTATCAATTGCATATATTGCAACATCACCATGTATATGTTCACTTCTGCAATAGTATGATTTAAGAACATAGTTCTTGATGTTCATAAATGCCATTCCATCCTGAGTACATCATGTCTCCGAAAGACACAAGACGTGGGGATGATGTTCAGCAACAAGTAATTCCAGAGCGTTGAGTTTGTTTGCAATATTTTGAACATTCAAGTGAGCTAATATCAAATCTGACGGGGGAGAGGCGGGGGTATAAAAAAATTGTTGGCTCACTGTTCTGAGTTGGGTTGATCGCCAAGGGCTCCAGGTCTGTAGCCGAATCTTCTGTTCATGTCATATTTACTCATAGTATGTTTTTTTAATAAAGGTAAAGAGCCCTGTATATCTGATCCAATTATTAGAATTTTATTGCGCTGTTTTGACGTTTCATGAACCTTACAGACATCGGAGGGCGGTGGAGGTGTCGTACCAAAATCTTTGTTCTGCATTTGAAGGAGTTCGAAGTTTAAAGCTTTTATTTGCATCCCTTGTTCAGAACGTTCTAATTGTTGCGATCATATTCTTGCATGAATCGGTCAACTCTTCAACGCGTCTAGTAAGTGTCATCTCTATCGTTGCATGCCCATATCTTCTCGCTCCATTGGGCTTCTTCATTTTTAAGGGTGTTGACTTCAGGTTGTAAAGTCTCAATTATTTGTCTCTGCCTATCAATATTTTCTGCATCGTGTACGATACTGTCAAAATTTATACTATTTCTGCGCAATCTTCCAATAAACCTGTCCTTGTCATTAATTTCCATTTCTAGTTCTTTAATGGTTTTAATGAGTTCCTCTTTTGCATTAATTGTGTCCTGTTCCTTCATCTGGCATTTATTTGAGCAGTAAATAGCATAGTCTCCAAGTTCAACTATTTCATTACGACGTTCCATACAGCTGGGATGGCAAACTGCTGGGCATGATGTGCAACAAAAGTTTGCAAAATCTTTGTTTTTGCAGTGCTTGAAAGTACGTTGCATTTTATTTTTCTGCTAAAACTTGTTTCAGAAGAAAAAACGTATATCCGTTTTTGGTAGATATTAGAAGGTTCTTCGGATTCCCAACTCACTCACATAAAAATAGGACGGCACTTTACGTAGAAAAATAGCAGAATAAACACTGAACACAATGAGTCTAGAAAACTTAATTATTTTTTGTTTTACACCTATAAACTGTGAAAAAACAAGAGCTAGAACAGGTCGACCTGTTTCAAACACAAATATTGTGATGTTTCTTCGTCGCTCCATACAATATCTTTTGGTAGGTATGGTAGGACAGAAAAATAAAGTGTTGCCGAGCATGCTTTTGAAAATAATCATAGAATAACAATTAAAAATTTAAAATTAATTCATAATATATCTGACAAGGAGATTATTAGACGCATACAATAGTATAGAAATTATTGAATGTAATAATAATTTAAATAGAGCTAGAGGGCCTTTTTCATATACACTATTTAATTGGTTGATCGAGCGTGACTGACATGATCTTAAAACTAGATCTTTTTGTTTCGCTTGACTAAGCAAACAATTAGTATTAAATAGAGTTAGGTAGATTGTAAGTTTAGTTTTAATCATCTCCTGACGATCTAACATGGTTAGCAAAAAAAATCTGATTCGGTATTGTGAATAAAACTGGTATTGTAATGTTGAACTCTACCAAACGCCATTTTTAAAACGAATGGAAATAAAAATGATATACCTGTTTAAACATGCACTACATAGGTTTTTGAAGTTGTTTTTTTTTTCAGGTTAAACTGCGAACTTGTCCATAAACCTGAGGATCGAGTTACTCTACATAAAAGTCCTATTAAACAACATGCTATGGCCCATATTAGAGACACATGTCAGTCAGAGAAATATTCTCTAAAACGCCACTTCAAGAAACACCAGATTGGGCATCAAGGCAAAGACAGAGAAGGTCGCCATAAATGTCCAGAGACAATAAAGAAAAGTTATTTATCAGCGCATACCATAAATCGTAAGGCTGATCGAATTCAGTGGTTCCACTGTGATGATTGTTCATTTAAAACAAAACATAAAAAATGTCTAACACGTCATTTAAATACACATAAAACTGTCGAAGAACATAATTTGGACTGGTTGCGGTGTTCGGATTGTTCATATAGAACCCTTCGAAAGGATTATTTAAAGAAGCACCAGGTTCGGCATCAAGGCGAAGAAGCAGAAGGTTGGCTTAAATGTCCAGAGTGTCCATATAAAACAATATATAAGGGTCATATATCAGTACATGCTTTAATTCATAAGCCTGCCAATCAAATCGAGTGGTTTCACTGTTTAGAATGTTCGTTTAAAACAAAGCGTAAAGGAAATCTAAAACTTCATTTAACTACACATAAAACTGCCGATGAACATAGTTTAGACTGGTTGCGGTGTTCGAATTGTTTATATAGAACCTTTCGAAAAGAAAATTTAAAGAGGCACCAAATTAAGCATCAAGACAAAAACGCAAAAGGTTGGCATAAATGTCCAGAGTGTCCCTATGAAACAATAAGGAAAAGTAATTTATTAGCGCATACCATAATTCATAAAACTGCCGACGAACATAGTTTGGACTGGTTGCGGTGTTCGAATTGTTCATATAGAACCCTTCAAAAGGATTATTTAAGGAAGCACCTGATTAAGCATCAAGGCAAAGACGCAAAAGTTTGGCATAAATGTCCAGAGTGTCCCTATAAAACAACAAGGCAAAGTAATTTATCAAAGCATACCCTAATTCATAAGCCTGTTGATCAAATAAAGTGGTTTCACTGTTTAGAATGTCCGTTTAAGACAAAGCGTAAATCAAATTTAAAAGATCATTTCAATATACATAAAACTGCCGATGACAGTAGTTTCGACTGGTTGCGATGTTTGTATTGTTCATATAAAACCCTTCGGAAGGATTCTTTCAAGAAGCACCAGATTAAGCATCAAGACCAAAACGCAAAAGGTTGGCATAAATGTGCAGAGTGTCCCTATACAACAATTCGCAAAAGTTATATACGGGCGCATGCCATAATTCATAAGCCTACTGATCAAATCGAGTGGTTTCGCTGTTTAGATTGTTCGTTTAAAACAAAGCGGAAACAATATCTAAAAATCCACTTTAAGACACACAGCAAAAAAAACTAATTGTCAGTATGATCGTTAGTTTGCCAGCAGTAGCCTACAGTACGAACTTTTCTTTTATCTATGTATAAACAATGAAATATAATACAATTTATTTTGTGAACAGAACTATTTTTTTAAAAGAAGATATGAAGACAATATATCTTACAAAGCTGGCGCAGTCGGTAGGATTTGGAACACATCTCCTGGTTGTAAAGAAGTCCTGCCCTTTATCCAGAAGAAAAAAACTAAATACCTATAAATTATGTCTTTGGAAAAACTACCCCAGCTCTACAAAGGATATGGCTATAGAAAGTATCATCAATATATTCTGTTTGTACATGTGCGTTTTACATTTTATTGATGTTAGAAGAGCGTATATTTTCCGTTCTCCTATTTCCCTTGCGTTTATGTTTAAAAATACTGAGTATAAAAAGGGCCAATCTCCATTTTTTGCCATATGGAGTTAATAGCATCACTGAAATAAGCACGTTCAAGACCACATGTAGAAAAAAGGCCATACTCCTTGTATGATTGGTTACCGATCTAGTGTTTTTAATTTTAGCATATCTCCAAAATACATACAAAGAAGAAGGGCCAAAGTGCACATAAGACCAAACACTTAATTTTAGAAAGGACCAATGTCCAGCGAATCTGGAGGTTGGCCTTTTTTCTTACGCAGTGCTTTTAAGGGAATTGGAATTTGGCCTTTACCGAATTATACCCTCCAAATAGTTTGTAGTCACGTTTTAGATCAATGTTGGTTTGTTATTGTATTATTAGTGCGTTACAGCCACCTTGCAACTACAAGCAAAAGTGTTACAATCTCTGTGATGATGCGAAAAGACAAAACCTATTTTATGAAATGAACATGCATGCTCAAGATCAACTAATAGCGGAATCTGTTCTAGAAAACTTTAAAGAAAGGCAAAGATTGGCACGAGAAAATGGGCAGAGCAGGCGGAAATATTCCAGAAATTATTACTTAAACAATGCAGATGGTCATAGATTGGATAGAAGTCTGTCAAACAATGTACCTAATACATTTGATATTTATATTAAAAAGGTAAGTTATTATTAAAAAAAAGGGAAATAATAGACTCTGTCCCTCAGATAAAAGGGGAAAACACAATCAACATTAAAAAATTAGCGAATTATCGAAAGATAATGCTCGTGGGCATATTAGAAGCTTTCCAGCGTTCAGTACACTAGTCATTATTCCCGAGAAAAAACTCCTAAACATTAGCTGAGCCCAGACTTAACTATTGCAGAGATGTACATAGATATTATATTTTCCACATTGCGAGAGCCTGAATATGATTCCCTTTGAAAGAGTTTCAATGCAGAAAAATATTTAATGTGGAATTCAAACTATTATTTCATCATCCTTCAAATGACACTTGTGCTAAATGTAGCCGCGTTCGTTTTTGTCATCTTTTTAACCTCAAAGGTTTGAAAACTTGAAATAATCCAACAAAGGAACAAATTGAGAATAAGAAGCGCATAGCATGGTCATTTGGAAATGGCTGAGTTGGGATATAAAAATAAAAAAAAATTGTGTTATCCCCAAGTCCACACGATAGAAGTGGAAACTTCAACAAGCGGGGCCATCATTTGTCAGAATTTCAATCGGAGCCTTCGTTGCAGAGATACGGCCGAAAAACCCCCCCTTAAATTGGAGCCCCGTACGGTTTAAGGTGCCCCCCCCCCCCCCCATGGGGCGCACCTTCCATAAAAATTTCGACCCCGTACCTCCCCGTTCTCCCGAAATTAATTATTTAAGTGTTTCCTTCTCCCCCTTCCCCTGGCCAAACGAGGATGGGTACGGGGTCCCGTTTTCGTCCAGGATCTACTTTTTACCCCGGCTACATCCTCTGGAAATGTCGGCGCTCTACCTATACGGGAACAAGACGCCACTAAAACTCACCGGATCCTGGCCAATCGGGTGATGGGTCCGCCCACGCGACGTGACAGTTTAACTTTTAGAGGTTAGCGGTAAAAAAAACAAGGATGTTTACATTTTGTCAAGACGTGTAAGGTGTTTAATTTTAACGATTTCTCCCTGAATTTGCATTATTTATGAATATTTTTAGTCTAGTTAGTAGTTACATATTTATTTAGTGTGTTCAAGTATTCTCCGAGAAATAGGACTCAAGGAAATACTATTACATCGAATATTTCCCTCATGTATAAAAAATCCCATTAGAGGAGTGCAATTCTCGGAAAATTACAGCGGTAATTGCACTGTA
This sequence comes from Pissodes strobi, assembly GCA_016904865.1. Lineage (NCBI taxonomy): Eukaryota > Metazoa > Arthropoda > Insecta > Coleoptera > Curculionidae > Pissodes > Pissodes strobi. The sequence goes on from JAEQML010052963.1 coordinate 38,691, forward strand.
GAAACCGAAAGAGCACAGCGATAATTGCATCGTACGTATCTATGGTAATTCCACTGAAAATTTGACAGCGACAATTTATAAATAACGTCAAAGTCTAGTGAATATATAGGTATTATTAAAAATGTCTCGTTTCGGATTTAAAAAAAATCGTTTTTTTTGCATCTCTGTACTTTGTTTACAGTTACATGTACGTTTTTGTATTAAAAAAAGAATAAAAATGTATTTTTTTAAAACCATGTCCTAATTCGGGAAATATTCCCCCGAATTACACTCGTGCATCAAAATAACCAGAAAATTTTGCATTCGAGCGTGTTGTCTTAGAAAAACTGCATTCGGTCATTTTCATATTTTGCAAAAAGAGCCCTCCACCTTCGGTGTCGGGCTCTTTCTCCAAAATATGAAAATGAACTCATGCAGTTTTTAGACAACACGCTGTCATGCAAAATTATCGGTAATTTTGGTGCACTTGTGCAATTACTTCCGAGAATAATTTAAGACTTTTGGTAAGTTCATTTCTAATGTATAGATTATAGATTTGTTTTCAGATTTAATACTATTAAAGTAATACTTCAAAATAATTTGAACTATTTACTTAAAAGTTTGTTCGAGTTAATTTATAGTATTAAGTCTACTAATAGTACTGTTTTTTTTCTGATTTGCAGGTACAAAGTGGATATAGTCTTATATTCTTTAGGGCTTGAAGCAAGACATAAAGATGGGATATCTTGTAAAAATATGTCTTGGGCATACTTAGATCCATATAATATCAAACGAAGACTGTTCTGACAAAATATCCACTCAGATTGTAATGTATTTAGACCATACAAAGAGGGCATATAGGTACAGTGGAGGAAATGAAAACATGTATCGAAGCTTATAATCGGTATGCTTGTGAGGAAAGCAGCTGTAGTCATTGACATCTTACATTTTAGTATCTATACATTCTTGGAAAGGTAACTAACATTGTTATAATTTATACATATACATAATCAGAAAATATTTTTGTTACACCTATGTACCCTGACAAGTTAATTTTTGTATGTATTCTTATTAAGTAGATTGTATTTCATACAGTATTAATTTATTTCAGGATATGCACTTACAGAGATAATATAACCCATAGAACCATCCACAGCAGCACAAATAAATTTTGCAAGTGGGAAAAAAACATTTGAAATTCCTGTTTTTCACAGAGACGAGGAAGAGCACACAAAATTGCAGAAGCAATGAACAGAACTGAGGTAAAACAGGGAAAAAAGATGTGAAAGTCAATGTGCAGCACCAGTAGATAAAAGAATGAAGAGGGAAATTGAAATCGAATCAGTTTCAAACTTTTTGAGATCCCTGAATGATGAGACTTATGATAAGTACGTTGCATTGTCAACAAGTTATTATATATTTTTTATAAAATGACATTTTATATTTATTTTAAGGTGCATGAAACAATTTGGTACAATAATGGAGCAAGTAAACAAAGCAACCACTAACAAAAGGAAAATGGAGAAACAAGATTATTTTCCGCCACAGAAGAAAAACTGTAGATAGCTTTTAAAACAAATGTATGCAGTTTTAACATATTATTGTGTATAGATTCTAAATGGTAATACTGCAGATATACTTATAATTAGTTACATTTATAGTTTTAAGTAAATATTGTACTTTTATCATTTTAAAAAAATATGTGATAATTCGATATAATATCACTCGTAAGTTTCTTCTTACGAGCTGTAATCAAAATTCCAGATTTCTTAATTAAATTTGTATTTTCAAAATATCTAGTGTATTTTTTCCATAATGATTTACATAGGTAGGTATATTTTATGCCACACCTATGTGCGATGTAAAATATGTGTGAAACAATAATGATATTCTCTAGATTATCATTCCATTCATTAAAAAAATGTTATGGGCAAATGCTTATTATAGCGCATAATAATTTGATGTCAAAATAATAAAGAAAATAATTAACAATATTTAAACACAATAGATGTTTTATTACATAATAATATGAAAAAATCAAGTATCAAATCTTACAAAAATAAATAGTTTCTTAACAATATTAAAGAAAGTACACCTATATAAAAATAATTTCACTTCATGTAAGTTACTTATCTCAGATCTTGCAAAAGAATGCTTCTTTCTGGAGGGACATTTTCATTTCATTTATTTATTAGTGCCAATATACAAAAGAGTATTTACACACGTCAGTAAAAAGAAAAATTACTAAAACTTACAACTAAATCAGTTGACAAACATTTAAAAGAGTTAAAATTTGGGAACAAGTAAAATATATAACTAGCATAACTGGGCTGGGCCAAGTACAAAAATTAGACAATAAAGTTTAAAAATATGACACATCAAAATTAAAATTTATATATTCGTCAATGCTACAGAAAGCTCTGCTGATAAGAAACTTTTTTACTGTCCTCTTGAATGCTGCAAGGGGGAGTTCCCTGACAACTTGGGGAAGCTTATTATAAAAAATCGGAGACAAACAGCCGGGACCATCCCGACCTCCTCTTCAGCCTTGTCTCTGTGAAAATCAGGAATTTCAAATGTTTTTTT
>MU190648.1:388-36104 GCA_016904865.1 Pissodes strobi
CAAGTTATTTTATAATTAATTCTTTTTAAACTCATGCTCAACTGTGAGCGCCTTCAGAAGACATAAAATACCCTCCAGAAACCTGATAATCTCTTTCAACGCAAAGAAAATTCTAAAGTTGGGGTATTTAAAAAAATGGTATATTTGGCAACATTGCCTTTGGCCAACCAATAACCTTTATGAGATACTGCAAGTATAGAAATTAATTTCGGTAAAATGCACTAAAACACAGTTTCATCCGCAATATCGAAACAGAATTTTTGCACTCGACGCGCGTTTCGCTAATTAATCAGGAACTTGGCAACATTGCCATTGCCATTTATAACCCATATGTGACAAATTTCAACCGTTTTCAAAATACTTTTGAAAGACGTATTATGCTTCGCGCATGATCAAGTTAGGCAATTTCATTTGGGTTTGGTCGAGGGCTGAGAGAGACTAAATTGACGCATGCGTAATATCATAAACCTAACTACTTCGTAATATCCACTGGAGTACAGTTATGGCTTGCTGTTACTGCTTCAGTTTTTTCTAATTGCGCATATAAGTACCAGCGACTTGGTCTAGGATTAAATGATATTTAGGGTTTCCTGCTTTTTATTGTGATATTTTAGTGAGATTTGGTTCGCTTTAAGCTCTAACTAAACCATTAGATTAATTTAAAGCAAGCGATTTCGATTGGTGTTCTTAACTCGGTGTAGCCTGGTGGCGTGAAACGAATTATGGTTTTCAATTTATATCATTGAAATATAAACTTTACGAGTTTATCTTCCAACAATCAGCTGGGACGCGTTTTTTTTTTAAATAATCCGAAGTATATTTCCGGCTATTTACGTTAATTCGAAAAGTTTTAATTTGGCAAGGGCCCTACAAGCGTCATAAAATCGGCCATTGTTTTTTATTCGCGGGTGAGAACTTTCGGATATATTTCACGAACTTTTAAGGCGTACGTGGGTTTTCTTCTTTTAAAATATGACGCGGGAAGTTCGGGAAATCTCTGCCTAAACTGAAGCGAAGTCGTGACTGCGATTAATTTATAGGAAGGAATTGCGCTGCTGTTTCAATTTCTTTGTCGAAACCGATTCTTTTGTCACAAGTTTCCTGAAGAGTGAAAAGCCATTTTCCTTCGCGGTAAATTGGATCTTACTCGATTTGAATACGCCGCCTGGTAATTAAATTAAGCTTTAATGTTTAAAAGGTTCAGTGGCGTAACTAAAGCACCAGTGTGCGAATAATACATTTTCAACGAAAACATAAAGAACTTTTTTAATAATAAACTCACAAATTATGAAAACCTACGAAAACACATCCTAAAACCTAACTTTTAAAGAAAGAGCTGCCCGCACAGTGTAAAACCATCGATAAAGTATCGATTAACACAATATCGAATACAATTTGAGACTACCGAAAACTATCGATAATTATTATCGATAGTCGAAGGTAAATAGGCAAAGAGCGTTGCTATATTTCACCGTATTGTGCTGACTAGCCAAACTGCTCTTACTAGAGTATTTTCCATATTTTTTAAATATGTTTCGTAGTTCCTGTACTTTCATTTTATTGCATGCTGCCTTTTGTCAAGAGTGTAGACTATTTTCTTTAGCGAATTGTAATATAAATGTAAGCTATAGTACCTCCTTTACTATCTTCTGTTATCAGAAAAACGTTTAATTTTGAAATATTTTAACACTTCATGACATGCCCTTGGCTCGCTTCGCTTGCTTCGGGTGCACGACAAACAAAAACTAAACCAAAATTATATTTATATTACAGTCGCCATGAGTGACGTGTCGAAATAACCCCAAATAATCTAACTATATAATATTGTGTTGCTGAGCCACCCTGTATAGAAGAGGTACACTTACCCACAAATTCTGCATTTCTGTTTTTTTTTAAAGTAAATAGTTCAGATCACATCAGCCGTTAAAATCTCGGAATTTAGAACGTTCAGGTTTTGAGCACTTTATATTCGCCCTGCCCTTAGTAGAATGTTGTCATAGCAACCACTATAAAGCGTTATTAAAATAAAATGATCAAAAACTGAAACGTCCCAAATTAATATATTTGTTCATAAATTAGTAGCGATTTTATTTAAAGTCTTAACGGCGTAGAAGTTACCCGCCACTGATTCGATTGTATTCATTTGAAAACCCGATTTCGACATTTTTAATAATTTAGTAGATCACATCAGCCGTGGAAAATTCTGAATTTAGAACGTTTAGTTTTTGAGCACTTTATAATAGGCCTGCTTTTAGTAGAACGTTGCCATGGCAACCACTATAAAGCGTTATTAAAATAAACTCATCAAAAACTGAAACGTCTGAAATTAGAGCCGTACTTTGGCTTAGCTTAGTTGCTCATAATTTAATAGGGATTTTATTTAAAGTCTTAATCTCGTAGAAGTTACCCGCCGTTGATTCGATCTAATTTATTTGAGAACACGATTTCGATATTTTTAATAATTTAGTAGATTCATCGCCTGTTTAAAATTCTATATTTAGAACATCCAATTTTTGAGCACTTTATATTCGCCCTGCCGTTAGTAGAATGTTGCCATGGCAACCACTATAAAACATTATTAAAATAAACTGATCAAAAAATGAAACATCCGAAATTAATTTATTTGCTCATAGATTAGCGATTTTATTTAAAATCTTAACCTCGTAGAAGTTATCCGCCACTGATTCGATTTAATTATTTGGAAACCCGCTTTCGATATTTTAAATAATAATTTAGTAGATCACATCAGCCGTTGAAAATTCTAAATTTAGAACGTTCAGTTTTTGAGCACTTTATATTCGCACTGTCCTTAGTCGAACGTCGCCATAGCAACCACTACAAAGCGTTCTTAAAATAAACTGAACAAAAATTGAAAACTGTTCAAGTTGGGCAAAACTTACATTTGCGGTTTTCGATACTTCTTCGGTTCTATCCAAACTAAACTGCCTCCTCAAAAGCTTTCCGCTCCGCAGTTTCGGGCTAAGACATTTGTAGTGGCTGTACGGTGTGCTAATGTCCTCGTCTTCCTCCTAAAATTAAATTAAAAATTGAGTTACAACAGAGCTTTATTCACAATAACGAAAATTGTGCCTGCTTTATATACGGATAAATACGGAAAATTCTATATCGTTGGCAACACTGCTTGTGCCTACAAACAAGATGTCAACGTTCACTCGCTCGATGTTGCCAAACTATATGATTTTTAAGCAGAAGCAAAAAGCAAAAGTAAACGAGCTTTTCATATCAATGTTTCAGTTGGACACAGACTAAATTCTCCTTCACCTTGACTGTTGGCATAATTTCGCTTAAAAGATGTCTACAAAATAGTGGTACAAATAGACTTGAATACGGAGAAAGGTATTTTCCATGAAATTGTTATTTAACGAGTCTATTCTCCGGATGTATTATAGTCCCAGCCCTATAAACCTCCTAATCGCCCTATTCGAATGATTTAAATATCTGAAATAATGTGCATACATACATCATCGTAAAGGCGCAGTAAACAAGTAAAATTATTCCATTTTGCAGCGTCAAAATTAATAAAAGCATTGTTAATTAAAAGTTATGAGCACGTCGCGTCTTGTCGAAATCACGTGTCGCGACGCAATAGTTAAACCTTGTTTATTTCCTTAACGGCGCTAAAAATTCAGATTTAATCGCTCACTAAAATGCGTTAACCAATACATTATCATTTACATAACAGACGAATGGAAGTTTTAATTCAAACAATAATACACAAATATTCATTTTAGGCGTCTCTACCATCGAAGGTAGTTATCCGTACGATCTATTACCTCTAAAAACCTAACGATTGAGTGATTTATAGGTGTTTGAGGGTAGATTAAACACGGAAATTAGATAATAAAAAACGTAAGCACATTTAACATTTGCCTGAATGTTTCATTTTTGGTTGGAGTTGGTTAGTTTAAATTAGTTTTCTTTAATACTTTGAGTTAGTCTGGGTTAAATGTTTGCAAAATTTCTGAAAATTAAGAAAATATTGGTCAATATTATAAGATTCCGTGTTTACCTTTGACCTTTGGGATAAGTTACGAAGGACGTATGGAAATTGAAAAATAAAAAATACATACTTCTAAATAAAAAGCTACAACTTAGAAGAGCTAAAAAAACTTTCTATATACTTACCCTTATTTTGCTTGTCGATCGATGGCCCCGTCGATAAGGACACAAGGAACTCGTCGACGCTCCGAGTAGAGCAGCTGCCACTTCTGAAGCTGAAACCGGCGTTCCTAGAATTATTGGCGCGTCGCTAGACGTGCTTTTCACTATACGCTCAGCTGTCCTAAAACGCAATTCGCATTATATTAGATGAAGAAACAAACATATCTTTTAGTACCCTCATTGGGTTAGTTTGGACATAGATTTCGATATTTTTAATATTTTAATATATCATGGCAAGAAGCACTCACGTAATACAAATACAAATGTTTTTAGGTTACATATTATAGATCACATCGGCTGTTAAAAGCCCTGAATGTGAAACATTCAGTTTTTGAGCACTTTATAATCGCCTTATCTTTAGTAGAATATCGCCATGGCATCCACTATAAAGCCTTATTAAAATACACTAAACAAAACCTGAAACCTCCGAAATTATTTTACTTACAAATCCGCCGCCCATCGGTTCGATTTTATGTATGTGCGAATTCGATTTCGGTGTTTTTAATATCGCAGTAGATATTATAGTTAGAAGCACTCACATAATACAAAGGGGAATGTTGCATTGCTGGGCCACGCTGTATAAAAGGAGCATACCCAACCTCAAATTTTACTTTTCTGGGGTCTCTGTTTTTAGAATAAATAGTTTAGATCACATCAGCTGTTGAAAACACTGGATGTGAAACATTCAATTTTCGCGCATTTTATAATCGTCCTGCGTTTAGTAGAATACCGCCATGGTAACCACTATAAAGCTATATGAACATAAACTGATCGACATCTGAAATGTTTAAAAATTTGTTTATTTGCTCATAAATTAGTAAGGATTTTGTTTAAAGTCTTAACCATCTAGAATCTAGAAGTTACCCGCCGGCCACTGCTGGTTTGATTTTGTTATTTGCGATCTCGATTTCCATATTTTTAATATTTTAATAGATATCATGGGTAACGGGTAGATACTCACTTATGATCCCGATAGATGATAGATCTACTTCAGGGACACGCTCCTGCCCACGTGAGCCTTGATTTATTCCCAAAACCCATATGGGGAAAATCACTGTCATATTCCCTAACTTCTCTCCAATCCCACTATTCCCACTCAATATCCCCCCATCACTTTCAATCCGCCTGGCCAGCGTGGAAGAAAAGATGGCCAAAACCCCCTTCTCAACATGATAGGTTTAAAAACAAAAGCAGAAATACCCCAGGTGGGTAGTAAGTCCCACACTGACTATAAGTCAAGCTGGGGGGGGGGGGGCAGTGGCGTAGCTAGAAATGTGGGTGCCGGGGGGCAAGCCTATCCGCTGGCGCCTAAAACAAACCTATATTTTGTGTATATACGCAAATTAATCCAAAAATACGTATAAAACTTGAAAATAGAATAAAATTTGAAAATAGGCGCAAATCGAGAGAAAGGCATGTCTTCGTCGCTGTCTTCATTTAGTGTTGTTGTACCTTGAGTATTTGGGAAGGTCTCTTCATTAACAACATCGCTTGACACATCGCTTATATTATTATCATGACTCCCCTCCTGCCATTTCTTCTATATCTTCGTCAATAATATCTGCGCTATTTTCTGTATTTTCGTCAAAAATATAAAGTGATCTGCTGCCACTTTCTATTTTTTTAGTAAGTTTTGATTATGAGATACATAGAGAGTAACTCTGAGTAACTTAGTTGATCTTTCATTTGTTAGCCTATTCCTCGTTTTTTGGATGGATGACTGTACATGCTGAAACTTCGCTCAATAGCGGCCGAAGAATCTTTCTGTTTAAGATGTAGTTTATTTTTTCCAACGTAAAGTATACACTCATTGACGGAGAGGATTTGCGATTCATCAAGCTCTGCCCCTTGTGATCTTGGGTGAGGTAAATCTGCAACATAACGAATAGGAATAACAAATTCAGTTTTTCTTTTAGCTATTAACTCCATTAATGTAGTTTTTTCTTCTTCATTGAGCGGAGATGACGGTGAAAGATGTTCTTGGATCACTTTCTTAATATCACTAAAAGCCTTAGCAGCGAAATGGATGGGGTAATGGTCTTCTACGATTTTAAGCCATTCACAAATCGATATTGTCTTAAGGTATTTATTTTGGCTCTGATTAATACGTAATATGAAATATTTCCAATGTTTCCAATATTTCCAGTAGGCCTTTGGATATTTCCAATGTTTCCATTTTCATGGAAATATTTCCTGCGGAGATATTTCCATTTACAACACTGGGTTTGCTCTATTACCTTGTCAAGACATAAGCGAAACTTTTATGAAGAATAGTTTTTTTTTTTCATTTAGGCCTTCCCTTTTTGTTAATTGAGTGATACCTATATTTAAAAAAACTACTTTTTAACCAAATTCGTTAAGATATGTATAAGGCTAGGGCGTTTAATTATTGTGATATCTTTGTTAGTTTACAAGATAAAAATATGGGGTTTGCTCTATTACCTTGTTAAGACATAAGCGAAACTTTTATGAAGAGTATTTTTTTTCATTTAGGCCTCCCCTTTTTGTTAATTGAGTGATATATTTAAATAACTACTTTTTAACCAAATGTACAGGGTGTCCCAGATTCGAACCTCATCATTGGGATCTTGGAAACTAGAAGAGATACGAGGTCGGTTAAATAGAGGCAAAGTTGCGCAATTTGATGCTGATCAAAATGCCACATTAAAAGTTAAAAAATTTCGAATACTTCCGAAGATATTTAGGAAGAACCGAATATTCGCGATTTCATTTTTAATTTTTTATGACTCTATTTGAATAGATATAACAAAATAAATTCCACATTCTCATCACTACTTTTCTGTTCTACAAGGTGGTGTTATCAGATTTTCAAACGGACGTTTCGCCTTTGAGCTGCCATCATTATTTTTATTTTTTTAAATAAGGCCCTGGTTTTTTTATTACGGATTTTAATAATAATAATGATAATATATCTTTATTTAGCAAAACAGCTAATTTACAAAATTACAGGATACATAACATTATATACACCGCAATAATTGCACAAGAACTTGGATATTTTCTATAAAATACAATAATGAATAACACGTTTAAGATAGCAATGTTTTAAAATACAAAACAATTCAAAATATAAAACAATTTTATGTCACATACATATACACCGCCTAATTATGGCATCTGTCGAGCAACATTTTTTTTAACTGACTCTTAAATGAAACAATAGCAACGCAGGTCTTCAATGATTCAGGAAGTGTATTATACACAACCATACCTTTATGGAATAAGGATTTCTCCGAACTTTTTTTATTTTTTGTTGAAACATGTATGTCGTTTTGGTACCGTGTATTATGGTTATGGACGTTATTGTTAAAAAGGAGTTTAGAAGTCAAATATGCCGGTGCTAAGGAAATCTTAATTTTGTGAATAAATACCATGGTTTGAAACTCGAGATAATGCTCCACAGATAGCCAATTTAGTGTATCTAACATTCGTCTGATTGATGTATCTATAGGAGCTCTTAGTATTATGCGCATAGCTCTATTTTGCAATTTTTTCAACCTTTGTGTTTCGTTTTTATTTGAGATGAATAATATTGATGATGCGATGGTTAAATGTGGTAGAACGATAGTATTATACACAACAGTTCGAGACCATTGTGTTAAAAAGGGCGCCACTCTTGACAAAAAATTGGTATATCTAGAAATTTTGTCGGCGATACATGACACATGCTCCTTGAAATTTAGGTGTCTGTCAATTATAATGCCCAAATATTTTATTTTGTCTACAACTTCTATATCTTCACCTCCAATATTAATATTATGGCCTAGTTTAAAAGCATTGAAATTTTGAGCACTACTAATTAGCATAAATTTTGATTTAGTCGGATTAACTTTAAGTAGGTTACCGTTGCAACAGTAAATTTTGTAGATCGTTTTTAATATTATCAACTAGGACTTTTAGATTTTTGGAACATAAGTATATCAATGCATCGTCCGCAAAAAGGTGAATTTCGCAGCTGGAAATACATTTTACAATGTCGTTGATATAAATTAAGAATAATAGCGGACCCAAAGTACTTCCTTGTGGTATTCCTTTATCATTCACTACTTCCGTCGAAGTAGTTTTGTTAATGTGTGTCACCTGTTTTCTGTTGTGTAAGTAATTCGTGAGCCAATCTAATGCCAAACCTGTAATGCCATATTTTCGCAGTTTATCCAGCAATAACTTTCTGTCAATAGTTTCAAAAGCGCGCTGTAGATCTAAGAAAACTGCTCCAATCATCACATTATTATCTTTCTTATGTATCCAGTCATGCAAAACATTTTGTACAGCACTTTCACAACTATGATTTTTTCTGAAGCCAGACTGATTTAAATACAGAACATCATTGCTTAATACGTAGTCTGAAACTTGTTCATAAATAACTTTTTCAATATTTTTTTCGACTGTTACTAGCAAATTTATTGGTCTTAGGTCACTTGCTGTTTTCACGAATTTTGGGTACTGGTATTACTGTTGATGTTTTCAAAGCTGATGGTATGGTTCCTGTTTCAAGCGAGTAGTTAATTAAATTTAAAAGTGTATTTTTTACGTTTTCATATATATTTTTTAAAAAACTTGAAGTAATTTGGTCGGGGCTGCCTTTATTAGGTAATGCAAAAACGATTTTTTTCTTCAAACGTCAGTAAATCCTCATTACTCGACTGTGTAGGCGGCAGTGAAGTTTCGTTTTTCCTCCGCCGGAGCTTTACTTTTCAGTTTTCCGCCGGCGGAGGTAAAAGTGTTATCATAGCAACATAGATACAATACAAACAAACATCAAAATAAGCGTCAACAACTCAAGAGTTATTAAACTAAAATTTGTATTTATCACTCAATGTGTGACTGCATTTCTAAAAATTTTTAATTTAGGAACAAATTGGTTATTATTTAATCGAACTTACTCAATAACTGCTTATCAATACGGAATTAAAACGCAATCGAAGGCGCAATTTTAAAAATATAATTATTGTTGACAGTGTCCACTGACAGCTTTATATTACATTACTATAATAATAGCAACAACCTGAGCCTATTCACCGACACCGCACCAGTCTAAGCCACCTTGCGAACCCACTTATCTTTAATAATAATTATTATTACTATTAAAAAGAGACTTTTTGCATTAATTTGTCGACATTTGAAGAAAAAACAGCATATTTTATTTGGAGGAAAAGTTACTTTTCATGGCTTGCTCTCTATTACCAGCCTCACTCCGTTCGGCTGTTAAACACGAGCGCGCCATGAAAAGTATTACTTTTCCTCCATATAAAATAATATACTATTTCTTAACTCCCCTTCAGTTATTAATCTAAAATGTGTTAAAGAGTTCGATGGGGACGTTATCTGCTGAATACAATAAATTTTATTATTTTTATTTGTGTCAATTTCCGAAACAATTTTATCAATGCTGCTAATATAAAATGAGTTAAGATTTTCACATAACAATTTAGGATCAGTAATAAATTCGTCGTCTATTTCAATTTCCTCAATTTTATTCTTCTTTCTTCCGGATATTAGTGGTGTAAGCGTTTCCCACATTTTCTTGGAATTATTTTTGCATCCGTCTATTTTATTCACAGAGTAACCCCTCTTTTCCTCCCGCATTATCTTGACTGCCTTATTCCTGTTATCCTTATATGCTAACTTATTTTCAATGAATTTGTTCTTTTTATATTGCTTATAGCTGTTGTCTCTGCGCTTAGCTGCCTGATCTACCCTGTCGATCCACCACTCTTTGTATCTTTCCTTAATTACTATTTCCCTGCAAGGGAAGAGCTTCTAAAGTCCCAAAACCAATAATGTATCACGTTTGTCCGAAAAATTCATATTAATGTCATTTTTCATAAGAGAGACAGAAAATAGATTTTTGGTGAGATCTTAACAGGAAATCGTTAAAGTGATTGTTTTCGAAAAAGTGTAATATATCATTCGTTCTGGCACATCAGAAGCTCTTAAAAACTGATATAAAAGAACCACTATCTTCTGTCTCTCTCTAACACATGAGTTCTTATGGAAAATGCCATTAATATGAATTTTTCGAATAAGTGCGATACATTATTGGTTTTGAGACCTTATAAGCTTTTAAAACCCATGATAAAAAATCCAGGACCGTATTTAAAAAAACAAAGTTAATGATGACAGCTCAAATACGAAACGTCGGTTTGAAAATCTGATAACACCACCTTGTAGAACAAAAAAGTAGCAACGAGAATGTGAAATTTATTTTGTTATATCTATTCACATAGAGTCGTAAAAAAATAAAAATTAAATCGTAAATATTCGTTTTTTTTCAAAAATCTTCGGAAGTATTCGGAATTTTTAAACTTGTAAGGTGGCATTTCGATCAGCATCAAATTGCGCAACTTTGCCTCCATTTAACCGACCTCGTATCTCTTCTAGTTTCCGAGATCCCAATGATGAGGCTCGAATTTGGAACACCCTGTACAAGGCTAGGGCGTATAATTATTATGATATCTTTGTTTACAAGAGAAAAATATGAGGTTTGCTCTATTGCCTTGTCAAAACATAAGCGAAACTGTTATGAAGATTTTTTTTATTTAGGCCTTCCCTTTTTGTTAATTGAGTGATATATTTAAAAAAAAACTACCGAAATCCGAGGCTAGGGCGTTTAAGTTTAAGAAGTTTCACTTTTGATATGCATACATACTACACCCGCTTTTTTTATTTACAGGAATATGAATATAAATTATATAAACGGCAACCAACCAGCAGGTACATACATATTTAAATATAAACGTAAACTAAAAATCTGTAACCTTAATTAATTAATTAATTCATTAAACATTTGAGTCTTTCTTCGATTTTAAATCGACGTAAATTGATCGATTATTTGATAAAAATTAATTTTCTATCCTTAGTATTGCTAGGGTATTTAGACTTGTCTGGCTAATGGTACTTCCTAAACACGAAACTCAAAAAAACACATATTTTTTACGACCGAAATTTTCGGAATTTTTGTCTTTGAAGTCGCATGCCGCCTTACACAAAGTTTTTACAAATTTGCATGTACCAAATGCCGCCGCGTCGGGATATAAAGTTCAGAGGATATAGAAGATATACATGACGAAGAGGTAATCCACGCTGTACGTTTGATGAAGAATAACAAGAGCCCGGGTGAAGACAATGTCGTCATAGAAATGGTAAAGGAAGCTCAAGATATAGTTATTCCAAAGTTAACAAAACTATATAGTACATGTATAAAGGAAGGGAAGATACCTGACAACTGGAACAATACAATCATGATCATACTACATAAAAAAGGAGACAGATGGTTGTTAGAAAACTACAGACCCATAAGCTTGCTTTCCTGGCTGTATAAACTTTTTATAAGGATAATAACAAACAGAATAACAAGAAACTGGATCACTACCAACCTCCAGAGCAAGCAGCGTTCCGCAAAGGGTTCAGCACAACAGATCATCTTCTAACAATAAGGATCCTAATCGAGAAGGCAGCCGAATACAATCTACCCTTATTCACGACCTACGTAGATTACGAAAAGGCCTTTGATAGCATAAAACACTGGGCAGTCATGAAAGAAATGGATGACGCACGTATAGATAGTAGATACAGGGACCTGATTACAAACATCTACGAAAAAGCAATAGCTACAATAAGAATGCACGAGGATACCCAACCAATCCCAATAAAGAGAAGCATACGTCAAGGAGACATATTGTCCCCAAAGCTCTTTACGCTGGCGCTAGAAGGCGTGGTCAAATAGAGGTATGAACATCAATGGAGAAAGGCTTAATCACCTGAGGTTTGCTGATGATGTGGTGATAATTGCGGACAACAAAAAAGATCTTGGCAGAATGTTAGAAGAATTAGAAGAGAAATAAAAAAATGTGGGATTAAAAATGAACATGCATAAAACTAAAATCATGTGCCCAGAAGAAAAGACGATCATAAGTGTAGACAGCAATCAATTGGAAAACGTCAAGGAGTACATATACCTTGGATAACAAATACAATTAGGAAAAGGAAATAAAGATGTCGAAATAGAACGAAGAAGGCGTTTAAGCTGGGCAGCTTTCGGCAAACTCTCAGGATTACTAAAAATTAAGAAGATCCCTCAACGAATGCGCACAAAAGTGTTCGACCAGTGTATATTGCCAGTATTAACATATGGAGCGCAGACGTGTACCTTTACAAAACAGACAATACAAAAATTAAAAACAACACAAAGAGGTATGGAAAGGACAATGATGGGTATTTCTTTTAGAGATAGGAAGACAAATGAATACATAAGACAACATACACAGATCAAGGATGTTATAGAAAGTGTAACCCAGATGAAATGGGACCTTGCGGGACATGTAGCAAGGAGAGACGACGAGAGATGGAACACCAAAATAATACAATGGAGATCATGGCTGGGAGGAAGATCAAGAGGTAGGCCGAATAAAAGCTGGTACGATGACATCAAGCGAACCGCAGGACTAAAATGGATGGAAATAGCTAAAAACCGTGAGAGATGGAAGTCGTTAAGGGAGCCCTATGTTCAAGTATGGACGAAAGAAGGTTGAAAAAAAAAAATAAAAATAAAAATAGATATCATAGTAAGAAGCATTTACATAACACAGAAGCAAATATTGTGCGGCTAGGCCACTCTGTATAAAAGAGACATACCTAATATTGCTTTTCTGTGATCTGTTTTTAAATTACATAGTTTAAATGGCATCAGCTATTGAAAACCCTGAATTTGAAACATTCAGTTATTGAGCACTTTATAGAGCTTTAGTAGAATGTTGCCATGGCAACCACTATAAAGCGTTAATAAAATAAACTGAATAAAAACTGAAACGTCCAAAATTAATTTACTTTCTTATAAATTAGTAGCGATTTTATATTAATTTCCTCGATGTTACCCGCCATTGGTCGATTTACTATTATTAGGCTACATAGTTTAAATCACATCAACTGTCGAAAACCGTGAATTTGGTCGATGTTACCCGCCACTTGTCGATTTACTATTATTACGCTAAATAGTTGAAATCACATCAACTGTCGAAAACCGTGAATTTGGAACATTCAGTTTTTGAGTACTTTATAATCGCCCTGTTCTTAGTAGAACGTTGCCATAGTAACCACTGTAAAGTGTTATAAAAATAAAGTGATCAAAGATTGAATTGCTCAAAACTAATTGATTTATTCGTAGATTAGTAGCGAGCCGCCTGCTAAATCGATTCGTTTTAATTTTTTTGAAAGGAACTGTCCAGTGGCATGTCTAAAGAGCTCGTGACCAACGTACGATTTATTTCTATATATTTTTGTATTATATAATAGGGTTCAGGGTTCGTACTGAACTTCTTTACACAAATGAAAATTTTGCCGCAGCTTCTTCAATTTTTCCCTAATTTGCCTTTAATTCTTTTAAGTCGTGTTAATATGTCAATTCAAATCATCAACTTACTTGTCGTCGTGGTGCATTTTGGTTAAGGTTGCAAACTTTGAATACTCCATGGTCTTGATGAACGTCGGATTCGGGCTCGGCGCCTTGGTAGGCCCCTCGCTGATGCTCATGTGTCTCGTGCAAGATGTCAATGAAATCGAGTCAGCCAACGAGTCTTCCTTTAATACGGGTATCGTTGAGAGATTGTTGATGATCAGGCTTTCGTCTAATCTACGAAATATACATTTTTTAATAGGATGATATGGTCAAAAAATAGCCTGCCGTTTTTCCTGAATTGCCCTTTTTAGACTTCTTATGAAATTACCGAAATTAGGCCCTATACAGGACGAGATACATCTGGAGTCATTTCTGGATTAGAGAACGTTTATCAAAGTGGAGAAGGTTTCTTATATATGAGCAAATGTAACAATTAAAAACGAACTCCTGACAGGAAAATATTGTCACAGAATTCTTCGGTTACCGCAAAAGGAGCGGTCTGGGGGCTTCAGATCAGGAGATCGAGCGAGCCAATTATGGAAATTTTGTTCCCGGATCCCCGTAAATATCATAACCACTTAGCCTTGAGGCCTAATTGTTCGTTTCTTATGCAAAGAAATTAAAGTAATTGGTTTGTTGCCAAGTATTACATGAAATCCGATAATAATTGTAAAAATATGACTGTCCTGTGTTTGATAATAATCATTTACCTGCTCTGCCAGCATGTATCTGAAAAGCAATTTGGATCATGTAAATGACAGCGAAATAAAAGGTATTCTCGCTTGTAATATTAGTATTATTTCTACCGACGAGGCAATTGATATTCGAAATTGTCGTTATTGTGTTTGGCCTAATTCGTTTGACAAGGAAAACCACTCGGGCGTAAAGCACTTGCCAATAGCAGTCTAAACGGAACGTGCTCCTCGAAGCAGAAAATTTCCGGACCGACAGTTTCCAGACATTTACGTAGTTGCATTTCAAATACCAATAATTCCTGAGGAGCGTTGTACATTGCGTAAACGAAAACGTGATTGGAGTGCTCGGAAATAATAGATTTTTAGCTCAATACGCCTTACTTACCCGTGACTCTCCCTGATAATGGCGGCCAAAAATGAAAATAAACACTAATTATTTCTGGTTATTAATTAGAATAATAACGTAATGGTTTATATGCAACATACAACGGTCTTAGAAAATATAACACCGTTTTCTTGACGATTAATTAAAATGGTCAGAATTCAGTAAAACTTGCCCCGGCAATTCTGTCGGAAAAGCCGTTTCAGACAATCGCTCTCTAAGCTTATTATTCCGAGGATTATCATCCTAACCAGTGCCGGAGTTCTCTTCCGCCGCCGGCTGACGAGACCGATTTGAGCGCTCTATGCGATGCGATGCTATTTTGGGATAATTACATGCTAAATAGATACGGTGAGCAGTCCGAGGGTCTAGTTAATCAGCCGCCACTTTTGAGAACGATGTTGATTATGACAGACTAGGGTAAGGAGTTTTCTTATTTAATTAAATTTTCAAGTAGTATATACGTTTACTATCAAGTTAAAATAATTATACTTTAGTAAGACATAGAAGTGTGCCTGCTACATTAAGGCCTACGTGCTAGAGTTTAAAATTTTGTGACGTCAGAGAATGTGGGCCACATGGCCTGGAGGAGACAACTCATTGGCATGTTGTCAGATGTAAAGAATTATACTGCCGACCAATGATAATATACCGACTAATGATAATATAACATACAAGTAATGCAAAAATATTTAAGATCTATGTTTATTATGTATTAGACTTACACAATTTTCCCTAAACGTCGCTCGTTTCTAGCGAGAATATATTTTTGCCCAGGTGGCAACACTGCAGATCAGTAAATAATTGAATATGTATATGTAAATAGACCTCTCTTATATTGCGATATTTTAGTTTATTTTTCTGTTACTTTTTTACAAGTTGTTAATCGGTTCTAAATATTAGTCAAAACCTTGTCTACATTTATGAAGATGATTAGCATTACCTGAAACCAGGTCTAAATCTTTCAAGATGACTGACATTAGTCGAAAACCTTGTCTAGATTCTGAAGATAATCAGCACTAGTCGAAACCAGATTTAATCTCTGAAGATATTAGACGAAACCTTCAACAGACGGACAATATAGTCTAAAAAAGGAGTAGCTCTCGTAGCTGAAAAATGACAAGTGGCAGAGTCTATGTGTCAAATTTGGCCGTTGACACATTCTAAAAAAAATTATAAGTAGCAGGCTCACATAATCTAAAAAAATGGAATAGCTCGCGTAGTTCAAAAATGTCAAATGTCAGATGCCATGTGTCAAACCTGACACGTGTTCCACCCTAAAAATGGCCGCACGCTCTGCCAAATAATATATGCCTATAGATGGCATTAGCCACATGGACGAAAAAGTAGCTGGGTGCTCACTATCTAGCTGTCTAAAAAATTAAGTAGTCTACTTGTGCTGCTGGGCCACTCTCTATAAAAGAGACATGCTTAACCTTAAATTTTGCTTTTCTGCGGTCTGTTAAATTACATAGTTTAGATGATATCAGCTGCTGAAACCCTGAATTTGATACATTCAGTTTTTGATCAGTTTATTATCGTCCTGCTTTTAATAGAATGTTGCCATGGCAACCACTATAAAACGTTATTAAAATAAACTGACCAAAAACTGAAACGTCCGAAATTAATTTAGTTGCTCATCAATTACTAAGAATTTTATTTAAAGTCTTAACCTCCTAGAAATTACCCGCCGCTGGCGCTGCTTCGATTTAGTTTATTATTTTTTTAAATAGTTTAAATCACATAAGCTGTTGAAAACGGTGAATTTGGAACATTCAGTTTTTGAGTACTTTATAACTGCTTTGCTTTTAGTAGAATGTTGCCATGGTAACACCAATATAAAGGAATATTAAAATAAACTGATCAAAAACTGAATCACTCAAAATTAATTTATTTGTTCATAAATTAATAAGCAGTCCAAGGGTCTAGTGGTTTTCGAGCGGTATTGGTTATGACAGACTAGGGTAAGGAGTTTTCTAATTTAGTTAAACTTTCAACGTTTACTATCAAGGTAAAATAAATACACATATATATGGTGTCCACTAAGCATGATAGTGGACGCTAATTCTTCAGAAACCTGAAGATGATCAGAACTAGTCGAAACCAGATGTAAATCTCTGAAGATATTAGACGAAACCTTCGACAGACAGACAACATAGTCTAAAAAAAGAGTTGTACAGGTAACTGAAAAATGACAAGTGACAGAGACTATATGTTAACTTTGACATATGACAATCGAAAAAATGGCACAGACGTATGTGTCAAATTTGACGGCATAATCTAAAAAAAATTGTAAGAAGCAGGCTCACATAATCTAAGAAAATGGAATAGCTCACGTAGTTCCAAAATGTCAGGTGTCAAATGCCGTGTGTCAAGATTGACAGCTGGTAGGTGCCCCACCCTTAAAAATGGCAGCATGCTTTGCCAAAAATTGACAGATGACATGTGCCTAAAGATGGCGTTGCCCACATGGACGGAAAAGTAGCTGGGTGCTCACTATCTAGCTGTCTAATAAATGAAGTAATCTACTTGTGCTGCTGGGCCAACCTCTACAAAAGAGACATACTTAACCTTAAATTTTGCTTTTCTGGGGTCTATTTTTAAATTACATAGTTTAGATGACATCAGCTGCTGAAAACCCTGAATTTGATACATTCAGTTTTTGAGCACTTTATAATCGCTCTGCTATTAGTAGAATGTTGCCATGGCATCCACTATAAAGCGTTATTAAAATAAACTGTGCTGCTAGGCCACTCTCTATAAAATACTTAACATCAAATTTTGTTTTTCTGCAGTCTGTTTTTAAATTACATAGTTTGGATAACATTTCAGTTTTTGAGCAATTTATAATCGCCCTGATTTTTGTAGAATGTTGCCATGGCAACCACTATAAAACGTTATTAAAATAAACTGAACAAAAATTTATATGTCCGAAAGTAATTTAGTTGCTCATCAATTACTTACAATTTTATTTAAAGGCTTAACCTCCTAGAAATTACCCGCCGCTGGCGCTGCTTCGATTTAGTTTATTATTTTTTTAAATAGTTTAAATCACATAAGCTGTTGAAAACGGTGAATTTGGAACATTCAGTTTTTGAGTACTTTATAACCACTTTGCTTTTAGTAGAATGTTGCCATGGTAACACCAATATAAAGGAATATTAAAATAAGCTGATCAAAAACTGAATCGCTCAAAATTTATTTATTTGTTCATAAATTAATAAGCAGTCCAAGGGTCTAGTAGTTTTCGAGCGATATTGGTTATGACAGACTAGGATAAGGAGCTTTCTAATTTAGTTCAACTTTCAAATAATATATACGTTTACTATCCAGGAAAAATAAATACACATATATATGGTGTCCACTAAACTTGATAGTGGACGCCAATTTTGAAGATACTCACATTAGTCAAAAACCTGAAGATGATCAACGCTAGTCGAAACCAGATCTAAATCTCTAAAGATATTAGACGACACCTTCAACAGATGTACAATATAGTCTAAAGAAGGAGCAGCTCAGGTAGCTGAAAAATGACAAGTGACAGAGGTTATGTGTCAAAATTGACATGACATAATCTAAAACATGGCACATGCGCTTGAACAACGACAAACGACTGATGTTATGTGTCAAATTTGGCAGCTGACGTATTCTCAAAAATGATAAGTAGCAGTTCTCAGATATCAAGAATGCAGGCTCACACAATATAAAAAAATGGAATAGCTCACGTAGTTCAAAAATGTCAAGTGTCAGATACCATGCGTCAAAATTGACAGCTAACAGGTATCCCACTCTAAAAATGGCAATACGTTCTGGCAAAGATTGACAGATGATATGTACCTAAAGATGGCGTTGCTCACGTGAACGAAATTTAGCTGGGTGCTCACTATTAAGCTGTCTAAAAAATTAAGTAGCTACAGACCGCATGTCATAATTGTCGAAAGTCGTAATCTGAACAATAGACATGCCCATGTGGTTGAAAACTGACATATATCAAAATTGACAGCTGACACAATTCTAAAAAAATGGACTAACCCACGTGGTTGAGGCCAGGAGTCAAAATTGACAGCTGCTAATTGCCACACCCTAAAAATAACAGCACACTTCGTTCCTAATGGGTGATTTTTAGTTAAAAATGGGGATATACAGAGTGTCTCAAATATGTAACATTTTTAAATCGAACACCATGTAATTTATTCATACTTTTTGTGCCCATTTACTTCGTTATTTCGTCCTATTTTGTTTGCGACGTTGCCAAGTTATAATTTTTAAAATTAACAATAAGTATAAGGTCATCAGCGGAAGAAGGAGGTTGTACAGGAAAGCATTGAGAAAAATATACATTGTCTCAAGATTGTAAAGGAACTCATGGCCTACATCCGATGAAGTCACAAACGAAGGCGTAGGCATTAACTGGTGGCGCTGGGTGCATAATTTTAAAATAATTTCAAATATACAGAGGGGTTCAAGGAAACATAATCTATTTTTTTCTCAAGATATTAAAACCACGTTGGCTTCCTTATTTCATTCCAATGTTGTTTTGCTATCAAATGCGACGTTGCCAATTATACCTCTATTAATCAATGAACGTTTATTTTGCATACTTTCGACAAGAAAATAGCAAGCGAGCCGGTGTACCTCGGTTTCAATCTCATGTTTTAATTCAACTCATTTAAACACGTTTAGAAGGTCGAGCCAGTCGCGACTTTACTTTGGAACAATGAGCCTCGGAAGCGATTGAATTAACTTGACTTTTAAAAGAAAACTTGGCTACAAATTTAAATGAAACTTTTTGGCCGTATAATTTCAATTATATTTACGATAAGGAATCGATATAAATGCCATCAAACTTTAAGAAAATATTTGTTGAGTGGCAGACAGTGAAACTTTCTAATTATGCTTCCGCATCGGCGGCCGTTTTGACCTTCGTCAAGTGAAAACTTGAAGCACTTGATGAGGGTCGGCGATATATACCACTAACCGAAAACTTACGGCTGATAATTAAATTATCCATGAAAGCTTCAAATATTTCGCTTAATGGTTTGTAAATAGTTACTTTTCATTGTGTTCCGTAGAGACAATCGCTCAATCACTAGGCCTTAGATCGGGTCTACAGACAAGAACAAAACAACTCATAATGAGATTAAGATCGGTGACGAAGGAAGCAAAAGTATCGAGTTTTACTATAAAATATTTTTCGCTTTTTCCCTTTTCAACCGTCCCGTTGTGGCCGCGACCGACAACACTTTTAACACAGCGCGCTAATTACATTTTCCCGCTCTTAAAAGGGTGAAAATTAAAATTATTTTTTTTATGGCTTCACCGGCTACTCCGGAGCCTTTAAAAAACGTTAATTATTTTTTCCTCTCCCGTAGTATACGAAAACAAGGTTTTTATAGGCCATTTTTTTTTTATCACTTAACGTAATTAATTAGTACAATATCTTAATAAACTTACTCGATAGATGGCGGCACCGGTAGTTCTTTATTAAATCCGTCCCTTCCAAGTAGCCAATAGGTGTCCATGGTACCTTTCCCTTTGATTTCTGTAGGGCCCCGATATTCGATTTGGAATCCTCCGGTCTTTTCCAGTCGAGATTTCGTGGCTTCCGACATGTGAACTCTCCAGGCGGCTCCTATCGATTCGCATTTAAAGTATGATAATTTTTATAGACATTATAGTGCCTTTCAAGTTTATTTAATACATGCATATTTGCCAAGTTTACCTGTTGACTCCATCCTCGAGGCGGTGTTGACCGTGTCGCCGAAAAGACAATATCTGGGCATTGTCAATCCGACCACGCCCGCGCAACAAGGGCCGGTATGAAGCCCTATTCTTAGTCGGAGTGGCGTGCCCGGTAAATGCCTGATACGAAACTTGCCGCTCTCGTGCAAAAGGTCAAGTGCCATTGTGGCAATCTGAAAGGGAAGACGACGATACATTGTACGGGGAGCTTGTCGCAATTTGGGCACAAAGTTTACAAGGGACAATTTTTCTCAGAATGAGAGACTTATTTTTAAAAATGAAACACCCTGTATATTTTAGTTTAAAAGCCTCCTGTCAAATATATAACACACCATAGATATTATTGGGTCCCGAGACGCTCTATTCAAATTTTTTTATTTTAAGCTGCAATAGGCCATGAAACAAATGTAAATTTAAATAAAAAAAAAATTTCAGATTTTTATACCTAACTGAAATACCGAGTAAAATACCCTATTTTATTACTCTTCATTTTCTAACTCACTCCAAAAAAAAAATCTGACGATGTTAGATCCGCAGATCGCGGTGGCCAACGGTTTCTGAAATGAGTATTTAAATACTGTCTTATTCAAATAACGTTATTTTGCAGGAGTACCATTTCAAATAAAGTAAATGTATATTAATTGAAGCAGCAGTACACCGGCTTATTGCATTAATTATATTTCAAAATTTGATTGTCCCATTCTGTAATTGGGTTTTTAGCTCTCGAATAGGGTACTTAAATAAATAAATTGTTTTCTTTTGCTTGTATATATTAATTCCATGTTTATACGGGTCCTATTAATAATTACCCCACGTTGTGCCCTAATTTACTTTATTTCCGGATGCAAGGTTTACCTAAATAAACGATACCGTCTTGCTCGGTACAATGGAATTAATCCTCGTGTAAGTCGCTTATAAGGAACTTAATATTTGCAATTTTAAATTAATTAGAGAAAATACCGTTTGAGCTTCTTTGTTTGCTTCGTTTGGGGCTCAAATACAAATTTGTTTGATGCTACGGAATACGGACACGATAATTCGTTAAAATATATTCTATTTTTGTTGGAGCATACCTAACCTCAAATTTTACTTTTCTGGGACCTGTTTTTTAGGATAAATAGTTTAGATCACATCAGCTGTTGAAAACACTGAATGTGAAACCTTCAATTTTTGAGCACTTTGTAATTGTCCTGCCTTTAGTACAAGGTTGCCATGGTAACCACTATATCACCCAACTCTGATTGGTAAATCTCATCGAAATTGGGCGCCTTTATCATGAAAAAAATATGTGCTCTTAATTCTGCGTTCATGTTACATGTTACGTGAACGGACCGGGTAACAAAAGGAACGAATTTTCAACGTGGAATAACGTAAACATATGCATTTTAAGATTCTTTACACAAATAGAGCACTATGTAAAAATCGACCTCTGCTATTGGTCGATCCATCTCGTATTACAATAAGCCTTCGTAATGCAATCAATTTGCAGCAAGAGCTCTCGTGTTCGAGAGGTTTAGATGATTGGGCCTCACCGGGATTCAAACCCCGTTGCTTTTTTTATTATTTTTTAAAGATTATTTTTCTAAACAGTTTTTTTCTTGGTTTTGGGTATGCTGTGGGTCAGTTTGGGTTAGCACTGGGTTAGTTTCCTTTTCATGAGCCCTCGTAGCGAGCGAAGCGAGCGGAGGGCCATGCGGATCGACCAATAGGAGAGACCGATTTTTACATAGTGCTCGATTCGTGTAAAGGATCGTAAAATAAATATTATGAATCTTATAAAAAGTAGGAAACTGTAATAGCTCGACATAGTGAAATCGTGCTGCTGCTTTTTTAGTTTTATACACAAATAATAGATGTCGGTGCCCGTCAGGTGCGTTTGAAATTAATTTTTCTTTTAAATATATATTATTTAAGAATTATCTGGTTATTTTAAAATAAATATTAATATTATCATTACTTCTATGCAAACATAGCAGTAGAAAAACTTATTTTAATATCTCAGTCAACTTAAGAAGTATAATTTGAACGTTTGCCACGTTCCTTCTCGGCATTTGTGCTTTGAGAAGGTACCGTCTATTGCAGTTTGTTATTTTTCTTGTTATTTAAAGGAAAAAATGGAAGGGAAGGCTAATTCAGTTAAGCAATACAATGAGCCGTATTCATAAAAAAAAAGGATATGCTTATGCTTGCAAAATATGAAGAAAATGCTTCAGCTTGTATTCATAATATTTCAAGTAAAACCTTGTACTTATAGAGTATAAGCATAACCTTCATGTAAAAGTAAATGGGTATACATAAACTTTACGTTTTGCTCTAAATGAAAAGGATATCCTTCAACAATCCTGAGTGTTTTCAGTAGTAGACTCGGCGATGGCAGATGTAATGAATGTGAGGGGGGAGGTGAAACAGTACAAGCCCCACTTACCAACTCTTCTTCGCGATTTTAAAGCATTTACCGTTTCGAAGAAGAATTTAGATGGATTACAATGGATTACTAATAGATTTTTGCGTAGAAATGAAGAAACTCGGGGAGGTGCGTTGCCGTTCGATCTTAAAGTGAAAATATGTATGTATACGCTATCTCAGTGACCATGGCTATCAAAAAGGCATCGGTCAAGAACTTGGTGCTAGTCAAGTAACGGTATCTCGTACTGTGACTGCAGTAGTTGACAGCATAATTGCGCATTCAAATGAATGGATAAAGTCTCCAGCTCAAACAGTTATGGCAAAGCAAGTATAGGTCTCCGACAGTAATTGCTGTTATTGATTGTACCCACTTAGGAATTCATCAAAAAGGTAATCCTACTCTAAATGTACAGGCCACTTGTGATGCCAGATAAATGCTTACTAGTGTCAACGTTAGTTGGCTGGATCCGTGCACGACTAGAAAAATTCACAAGTGAGATTACAGTTATAAAATAAATGCAATGTTGTGCTGCTTGATGATGATGGATATGGAATAGAGGCTTGGATTATGACTCCATTCAGAAATCCTGGTGCTGAGCTCCAATATAACAAACTTTTGAAAATGGAGGGAGTGATAATTGAGCGATGTTTTGGTAACTGAAACACAGGTTTCCTATCTTACAGTCGCCGTTTGTCGCGTTAAATTGGAAAATGTCCCAAAAATAAGTGTTGCCTGCGTTGTGCTCCATAAAGTTGCAAAAACTTTAAATGACCTTGATTTCGAACCAATTGCAGATGAGATACCAGAAGAACATGAACACGACTATAATGATAAAGTTGATATTCCTCTTCGTCATCAAGGACAAGAAATCAGAAGAAACTTGAGTGTCATGATAAATAGATTTAATAATTAAGTTTATAACTGGCGCTGTAATAAAAGCTGATAAAAGTTTATTTTGAATTCACACATATATACGATGCAATATTGTATTTTATAGAATTTTCAGTTTTACTCTCTCTTCACCATCTTTATTTCTAAAATAATATAAAATAAACTTTGAATTTGACATTCTGTACTCTCTCAAAAAACTGTATATTTTTTGTTTAATTTTTTATGGTCGTTAGAATACTTTCCCAACTAGAAAGATGTGTAATTAATGGAGAACAAAAAAAATTAGTAATTCGACCAGGTTTGCAAATAATTAGGGAAAGAAAATAAAACATGTCTTCTTTATTTCAATGTCTTGTTATAAACATACTATTTCTCACATGATAAAAGATACGAAAAAATGTGTGTATTATTTACAATTATTATTTACAATGCGTAATAGTTGCATATCCTTCATTAACAGTATTTGGTAATGATTCCTTTTGTCTCATCATTTCCAATTTCTTTTGGTAGTATTCTCTCTACACTAGACTTGTACGATACTGCTGTAAGAGAACTAACTGTTGAAGTTATTTCTTAGTTAGTTCTCTAGTTTCATCTGTTTTATATCTCTCTGTTGCTATTTCGTTTCGTTTTTTCGATTTCATGGCACTAGTGGACTGCTCGTTAGCTTCTCACTCAGTAGATGCGTCACTCACTTTTTGCGGAGTAGATCCTTCTTCCAGAATACCAGTCTGCATGGCGCCTCCAATTTTTCTAATTGTTGGATTGCTGTCACCGCCTATAGACTTTACTAACTGTTTTTCCCATTCTAACAATAGCTTTATTTCCGATCTTTTTAGGTCTGTTTTTTTTTCTTCAACCTTGATTTCATATTGTTTTTTTTTTTAATAAACTTTTTTCATCTAATGGTTTACCAATCGTATTTATTGGTAACGCTCTGAAAGGCCTCGTCCTTTTTTCTTTTTATTTTTGACACTGAGATTTTACTAGTATCACAGAAGCATTGGCAACTTCATTTGCAATGAATTGTAGATCGTTATTAGTATTTTCTACATTTTCACTGTCATTGTCTGAGGAAGACATGCTAACAATACGGATAATACGCTCAACTGACACATAAATAAAACAATGTAAGCACATTAGAACGTGTCACTGGCGCACCCGAGCCGCCAAGCCTTTACTTGTACTTGAAGGATATCCTCGCAAGTACAAGGTAATCATTATAAATACGAAAAAAGGAAATGCTTATACTTCTACCTTTTACTTTAAATGAAAACCTTGTACTTCTACCTTATGCTTGTGAGGATATCCTCTTTTTTTATGAATACGGCTCATTATCTTATAAAGATTTCTAGCATAATTTAAATAATTTTAATTCTATTTAATTGCCTTTCGATTCAGTTATTTGTTTCACTTTAAATCTGGTTTCAAGTTACTATCTAAACCGACCCGGTAAAAACAGTATCGAATTTTCAAGGTTGAAGAACGTCAATAATATTACATGAAGTAGAAGTATTAATATTATGATGATTTTTATGCAAACACAGAAGCAGAAAAACTTATCGGACAAATACTCCTTCGTGAGGGAACGTCATTAATGCTGTTTTCTTCGGTGGCAGGGAGAGGTGTTTTGAGAAGGTACCGTCCGTTTTTTTCATATTTTTTGAATATTTTTATATTTTTACTTTTTATTTAAACGTATAATATTATAGCCAATGATAATTTAATTGAGCTTACAATTTACCTACCCTTGCGTTTTACTATTTTCTTTGTCATATTTTTATTCTCCTGGCATAATAATAATAATAATAATAATAATAATAATAATAATAATAATAATAATAATAATAATAATATTTATTGATGATGTACATAATGTAAATATTTTCACACGTCAAATATAAAGATAAAACTTAAGAATATACAGTTTAAAAAAGTCATGAAAGTTGTTTTTTTTTAGTTAAAATATTAATAAAACAAAACACAGTATATTAACAATTAAGAAATAAGTTTGACAAACAATACAACATGAAGCAATAAGACAGCTAAATTGTTATTGAAATATTCCTCCAGGTCATAAAAGGCCTTCACCTTGAGATAATTTTTAACTTTAGACTTAAATAGATGGTAGGCCAAGTTTTTAACACACAGTGGCAACACATTAAAAAATTTAACTCCAAAATGGTTTATCCCATCCCTGGCCCTGGCAGTCCTATTATTTTAAGGAAAAATTATCCTTATTTCTGGTGTTGTAGCTGTGACAGTCACGATTGTATGCATAATCACTCATATTAGCCCTCACATGGAGAAGACAACTCAATATATACAAGGAAGGAAGAGTTATAATGCCCAAAGAGACAAAACTGGCCCTGCAACAGTCTCTAAACTTGACTCCAGTCATAATTCTTATGCAGCGTCTCTGGATTGCAAATATCTTGGAAGTATGTTGTGAATGCCCCCAGCACAGGATAGCGTAGGCAAGATGAGAGTGAAAATGACCATAGTAAGTATTCATAAGTACATCTGATGAAATAATACTTTTTAAAGTGCGAATTACAAACGTTTTTTTACTAAGGACACTCGTGTGTTTCTCCCATGTAAGCCCAGAATCCAAGTAAATGCCCAAAAACTTCACAGAGCCATGCGTCTCCAGAGGCCTCAAGGAAAAGTCCAACAGCTGAGTCTTTGCCTCATTTATGCTCAACCCATTCGACAAAAACCACTGTTGCACATCGGACTGCACAATTTTGGTCTGCGGATTAAGGTCAGTCAAACTATCAGCCCTCTCAATTGCTGTGGTGTCATCTGCAAACAATACAATCTTCGTGCTGGCTAGCGATACACCACGATGGAATATCATTCACATAAAGTAAAAATAAAATTGGGCGAAGGACAGAGCCCTGTGGCACCCCATGTACAACTGGCTTCCTACTTGAAGTAGCCCCACCATATGTTACATATTGCCATCGATTTTATTAGATCAATGCTGTTTTTATTAAAGTTATATTTAAGAAGCTTATCTATCAGTAGTTTGTGAGACACGCAGTCAAAGGCCTTTGTTAAGTCAAAGAAGGAGGCCCGAGCATACAGTTTTCCATCAAAACACTCCTGTATGAAAGTCATAAGTTGGCTGATTGCCACAGTTGTTGACATGCTAGAACGGAAGCCAAACTAACACTGGTTAAATAACTGATGAGTTTCAAGGTGATCACACATTTGCTTCTTTAAAGCACTTTCGAAAATTTTACCAAACAGGGGCACAATTGATATATGCCTATAGTTGGAGACATCCTCACAATCTCCCCTCTTATATACTGGCACAACACGAGCCACCTTTAGACAATCTGGAAAACTACCTGCTTTAATACACTTACTGATGATTTTTGTTAATGGGTGAGTAATTATGTGTTTTAATGTTTTAGTTATTTTGGTATTAAATTCAAAACAATCTTTGCTAGGACTATTCTTTAGATTTGATATTATGTCCCTAATATTGTTGTAACTTCATTAAATTGAAATGTGTGTATAGTTGTGTTAATGTTTGATGAATCAAAATAGCTTAGTGGATCACGATTTGAGTGTGGAAGATTTTTTATAATGTTATCGGAGATTTGCGAGAAAAAGTAATTAAACTCGTTTGCCGTTAATTTGAGATAATTTGTTTTTTCGACAGTTGGGTTGCTGTTCGCAATAACATCCTACACAGCTTTATTTTTAGTATTTGAACGATTAATATACCTGTTATTGGCTTCTTTTTCACTTTTTTCTATTAAGACTCTATAATCATTGCGAAAGGATTTTAACAAATCGGGTGGAACCAAGACAGGGTGTGACCTGCTCAAGTGGGTCAAGAATTTCAGGGTTTCCCTTGCTTGCTCTATCTCGTCTGTAAACCAATGTATTTTATAAGCACTACCAGGATGGCCACTGTTGGCTAACT
The DNA here is from genome assembly GCA_016904865.1 of Pissodes strobi. Taxonomy (NCBI): domain Eukaryota; kingdom Metazoa; phylum Arthropoda; class Insecta; order Coleoptera; family Curculionidae; genus Pissodes; species Pissodes strobi. Next base: position 28,043 of record MU190648.1, read on the forward strand.
TGATCCTTTCAGGAAATGATACGTCACAGGCATCCTTTATTAGGCTGATGAAAGATTCAAAGAGTGCAGGAAAGTGACTCACTATCAACAAATGACCAGTCAGCAACACTAACCATTTGGTATAAATTAAAAAGCCCAAAGTCTGTAATGGGCCTGTAGACAATCCTTATAGGTGTCTCCTCCATTAAGTATTTAAAAGATATTGCTAAATGATCTGACATGCAGGGATCTATGATTTCATAGTTCGTATTTTGACATATATTTGTGAAAATGTTATCTATACATGCCTGATTCCTGGTTGGCTGAAAGACCACTCTAGACAACCCGTAAGACTCAAAGAAGTTCGACACCATCCGAGCCTCCAAAGAATTGGTTTGAAAGTGGACATTGAAGTCTCCAGTCAGCACAATTCCCCTACCCAAGTCCATCCTGTCCAAAACTGCGGCTAACCCACTTAAGAAGATGATCTGATCACCCATTGGGGATCTATAAATTGTTATGATTTGTATGTTATTGCAAAGAACACCTGCAACTTCAAAATGAAGCTCCTCAGACATACCAACAACATCAAAAGGCAGCGGCCCGCACTTAAGCGACTGCTTAACAAAAACTGCTACACCACTGTGACCATGGTCAGTTCTACCAAAGCCAGAGGCAATAACAAAACCAGTAATATGTGAAGGACCAACCCAGTTCATCTGGTTTTAACCAGCGTTAATACATAAAATATCAAAATGATTATCCTCGAGGAATGATTCCAACAAAAAAGTTTTATTTCTAAGACACTGGATGTTATAATGTAAAAAATGTAAAAAAAGTCAGAAGAGCACAGACCTGCCCATCTGCCCCGTTGTTATTTAAAACATTTCGGAGTATTGGTTTATTTCCTCTGTTGGAAATTGTTGCTAGTTCTGTTTGATTGACGAGTACTTGATCTGACTGATTGGAGCTGATTGGTTCGACAAAAATGTGAATTTTTTAGTAATGATGTTTTCAGGCCAATTATTGGGATTTAACAGGTTCTCCTCCAGACTTTTTCCAGCCATGATTTTAAAAGCTTTGTACTCTCCAGACTTCACTGATACTGGTTCTACAGTGAATTTGTGATCAAGCCCAAAGTTGTTTTTCCGGTAATCCAGTAGATCCGAGTCAGCTACATTTGTAGATATCTTGGACACAAATACCGATGTTTGCGGCGTAGATGCAACCAATTTATTGTCTGCAGTGTTCTTCCGGCCCACTATTGCAACATTTTTCTTTTGAGAATTGCCTGCTGTTTCTTTCTGCTGGATAGGTACTTGATGAGAAGGTGCCTCAGTTTGATTAGATTTCAGAAGTTGTTGAAGAGTGGCTAGTTCAATTTTCAGATTGTGTAACTCATCCTGCTGGGACTGGTATTTGGTAGCGAGTGCATCTAGTGCTCTCTTCAGTTCTTCCATCTCGTTTACCCCAATAGGTTTTGAAATGGCCCGATTAGGTTGCAGTTTAGCCATATTTCCTATTATGGTCTTAGTTTGGTTATATAGCTTTGAGTTCTGTTCTTCCATTTTTCTGTTGGTCGTTTCAATTTGCTTGTTGAGTGAGATTTTCAGTTCCTCCATTCCTGATTTAATTGCCTTGGTGATGGCAGCTTGCATATCAGTTTCTGATATTGGTGGTGTGGTAATGGGGACCTTTAGTTTGGATACACATTCTAAGCATCGGTAAGTCACACATGGCCATCTCAATTCAGTCGCTCAAATTCAGAATTTAAAAATACCATTTTGTTTAAAAGTTGTTACATCTAAAAAATCTCGGATCAAAAACTAGCCAAGTGACTTGAGAAAGTGCGGTTTTCAGCAGTTGATAGAGAAAAATGATCTCATAAATGTTGAAAATTTCAAGCCACATAACCGAAACATCTTCAGGTGCCGTCAGAGGCACGGAACACGGAAAAACCCCAAGGTAGTGTTCCAGTGTAGTTTTATTTCTCATCTAAACTTTGTCAGAAGTAGATTAAACTAAACCCGCAGTTTGTTGAAATTTTCAATACTTATTTTCCATCCTAACGCAGCTTAGTAGAGATAGAATGACAGTTCTCCAACAACCGTCCACTTATCGCGACCGATCCACAAGGTTTTCATTGATTTGGGATGCTTAAACAGTTTTTAGACGTTTCGCTAACCAACCATGTTAGGCATCATCAGGAAATGATTAAAACAGGTTTTAATCATCTTCTAATGTTGCGGCTACCGTTGGCCGGTGATTCGTAAATAAAATTAATCTAAACTTGGAAATTACTACACGGTAGGAACTAATTATTGTCCATATCGAAATTCAACGGTTTTCTTCGCAAGTTTACCCTTTTCAATATTAAACTTGTTAAGGGTAAAGCTACTCTAATATTTTCCGTTTAAATATCCCCGTTTCCGAACCTTTTTGTGGGCGGGGACCTAAGCCCGGATTAGGAACAAAGCCTACATGTTGTGCCTACGGTTTTAATTAAGGCCATTTAATAAAACAGCGTTTTGGCTAAATTGAAAAACTTTTTCGTCGCGATAAAAATGGAAGGATATCGGAATAATGTTTGTTTAATACCTTTATTATAAATGCTGTTAAGGGATCAACAGTTTTTATATGATATTGACAGATGACAAATTTTCCAACGATGTTAGAGTGACATTTGGTATGTCCCCATATGACAGCTAACACAAATTTTCCCTCATTGTCATTACGTTTATTAATTGTCAAATTTAACTTTGACGTAATATGTCACAACATATCTACCTACATACGATCCTTTTATATCAAAACATCGATCTAAAGGCACGCTCTTAAATAAAAATAAACATTTTTTTATCCATTGACAGATACGAGCCATTAGTCTTAATAATGATAGTTCTATCATTTAAACGATGCCATACGTCAGTGTCCTACCGTTCGCCGGCATTAGAGAGTAATTTCGAAAATGAACAGCGAAATCAGCAAAAACTTCCTCCGGCGCGGTACATGAAATATCGCTGGCCTTTGAAACCTTCCCATTTTTATTCATGAAAGAAGCGTTCCGAACAGACACGATACATTATTTATAAATTTTAAATTTAAAAATGACTCTCTGGTAAAGCAAGCAAGTAGACTTGTTAGTTTGTGGCATAGAGAATTATTATAAATTATAAATTACTTTAGTTTAGTGAAAAATAGCTTAAATAACTAATAAACAAACTCCGCATGTTGAATGTGAACGCATAATTTAACCCCAAATCCACGGCCTCTGCTCCTCTACTAGCTGGGAGTGCCAGAGTCAATGGGTTAAGTAATAAGTCCGATATGCTACTTGTACACATAATAAATTAGGCTCATAACTCTTGCAAATCACACAACATTGACGGATCGACACACACACACACACGGCACAATTTACATAAAATATTATTATGTAAATGTTCAGCTTTGTAGCTGAGATATATCGACGTGATTTTAATAAAGCTAATGGAAAGAGGAGAAGCAAAAGAAACGAGAGGTCCGGTTGACTAACCTCTTGATGAAACTACTAAAATATATGAAATTATTAGGCCAGTGATCCCAAGAAAAATAGTTTTATTTCCCTAAAAATAAATACCACTGGGCCCTTTAAATATAAGGTCGTAAGAAAACAAAATATTTACATAAAAGACGCCGAAAACGAATAATTTAGAGACAAACGGAAGGATAATCAGTTTGAAAATACCAAAATACTATTTGTTCGTTCGTTTGAAATTCATTTTTCTTTTAAATATATTATTTGAGAGTTATACTTAGTTTGAAACAAATGTTGGTATTATGATTATTTTTATACAAACACAGCAGTAGACAAACTTATTTTAATATGTTATTTTACCATCTTTGCCTATACAGGGTGGCTCGAATTCGTGTCTATGTATGGGGAACTCGAAAACCGTAAGAGATACAGTGTCGGTCAAATTAAGGCAAAATTGCGCATTTAGGTGCCTAGCAATATGCCGTTTAGAAAGTTTTCAAATTGCGAGTATTTCCGGAGATATCCGGAAAAAACCGAAATTTTGAAAATTCGTTTTATTTTTTTCCTGGGCTTATTTAAAAACGGATTTCAAATTGAATTGCACTTTTGCATTGCCACTTTTTCCGCTCTATCTAATGATGGTATCCAGTTTGAAATCAGACGTTTTGTCTTCAAGGGATCATCATCAACTTTCTTTTTTTAAATACGAACTTTAATTTTTTTTATCGTTTTTCAGATGGTATTGGCGTTATTAATATGACTATGTGTTTTTATTTATTTTTTTATTTTTTTTTTCATTTTTTTTTAATTTTTATTATTATTTTTTTAATTATATATTTTGCTTTGGCGCAATTTGAAATAATTTACTTTTAAAATTTTTATACTATAAAAATATTTTTTTTGTTTTTTGTATTAAGTGGAAAATTGGAGCGTACTAAAAATAAAAAATAGTAAAATTATTTCTTACGAGAATATGGCCATGAACTATTACTCAAACAAGATGCTTACTGCAAAGATAAAATATTCCCAACTTTTATCCAATTAAAAAAATTATTTAATAGAGAACATCAAAAATTTATAATCATACTACGCGATACTATAGGAACTTTGATGGAAAAACACCTATTGGAATTTTGCTTATAAATAAAATGCACTAAGCAACTTGTTTGAGTAATAGTTCAAGGCCATATTCTCGTAAAAAATAATTTTACTATTTTTAATTTTTAATACGGGCTCCAATTTTCCACTTAATGCAAAAAACAAATAAAATATTTTTATAGAATAAGAAAATTTCAAAAGTACCTTCCTTAAATTATTTAAAATCACGCCAAAGCAAAACATATAAAATAAAAATAATAAAAAAATAATAAAAATTAAAAAATAAAAAATAATAAAAACACATACTCATATTAATAACGCCAATACCATCTGAAAAACGATAAAAAAAATTAAAGTTCGTATTTAAAAAAAGAAAGTTGATGGTGATCCCTTGAAGACGAAACGTCGGATTTCAAACTGGATATCATCATTGGATAGAGCGGAAAAAGTGGCAATGCAAAAGTGCAATTAGATTTGAAATCCGTTTTTAAATAAGCCCAGGAAAAAAATAAAACGATTTTTCAAAATTTCGGTTTTTTCCGGATATCTCCGTAAATACTCGGAATTTTAAAACTTTCTAAACGGCATATTGTTAGGCACTTAAATGCGCAATTTTGCCTTAATTTGACCGACACTGTATCTCTTACGGTTTTCGAGTTCCCCATACATAGACACGAATTCGAGCCACCCTGTACATTATACTGGTTAAGGTAAGTAATTTAAAGAAATTAATAATACACTTATTGATAAGTGTCGGAGAAGATTCTATATAACTTAACTCCAATGATAATTCTTAAACCTACACGTATTTGATTATTTTTTTTCTTCAATATACGAAAAGTAGAGCCTTCTCAAGACAACTTTGGACATTGGCAAAAACAAGACCTATAAATTTTGTTTTATTTTTGCTAAATTTATCTTTATCTTTGTCTCACATTTTTGCATTAATTACAATATGTTTGTCTCATTTTGTTTCTGAAATTAATTGAGGGAGCCCTCTCGGAGGATGTACTATGGTATGATGATATGACAGTTTATTATTAGTCGAAATTATTTTTCTGTTACTAAGGCGTAGCGACATTATAGGATGACGTAACAATCATATCTTATGTCTGTACTTTTAAGATAGACAGAGATAGGAAATATATTAGAATTCTACAAGGTGGCATCATTATATTTCACCCAAAAATAGCAAAACCTTCCCAGGGATGACTCTCTCTCTCTCTCTCATACTCTACTAGAGTAAATTTATCAAATTATTCGAAATTATTTTTTTGTTACTAAGGCGCAGCGAAATTTAACAAGATTACATTATAGCGTAACCGCTCCACTAAAACTTTGGTTCATTTGCAAATGATTCTAGGCATTCGATATTTGAGTCGCCAGTGAGATAGATTCACGAATAAATTTATTTCATGCAAGTAACGATTTTAGAAGCACTAGTACGCTATTTTGTATCTATCATTTGTGAATTTATTTCACTATAGATTACTATATTTAATATTTAAGTTGCCAGTGACATCTATTTACGAATGGGTTTATTTCGTGTGGTTAGCTGTTTTAGGAAGCGCAGTACGCTATTTTATACCTACAATTCATGAATTTAATTTACTATAGGTTGCTATATTTAATATTGGGTATTTCTATAGCTTAACGCTGCGTGATTTATAGTAGTAATCACAAGATATAAATTAGCAGCATAATTGTCGAACCACCAATTTAGAATAGATTTCTGCAACATAAGAGGCCTAAATACAAACATAAATTCGGTACACCAACATCTACAAGCAAATAGACCACACATACTAGCCCTTACAGAAACACAAGTATGTTCTACAACAACAACAGTGAACTACCTCTATCCTGGTTACGACTTACATACCCGATTTAGATATAAGTTCGGAATATGCCTTTTTGTCCGAAGCGACCTTTCATGTCACCGCGAGGAAACACTCGAACCGAACAACCTTGACGTCATGTGGCTCAAGTTCACCGCCAAGGGATTAACCAAGTTTATATGTTGTCTCTATCGCCCTCCGAGCGATAGAGCCTACCAAAGCTTTTTCTCAACACTAGCTACCACCTTTGACTCAATACAGGTCGATCACCCCAGTTCAGAAATAATCGTTCTGGGAGACTTCAATGCCCACAACACCAACTGGCTCAAACATCACAACAAGACCGACAACGAAGGTAGAGAAGCTGAAGCATTTGCCATCAGCTGCGGACTTACTCAACTTGTAGACGAACCAACTCGAATCTCAGAGAGGGGCGAATTCGCCGCCCTCCTGGATCTTTTTCTGACCACCAATCCTGACCAGTACAAGGTTACAGTTGGTCCGCCATTAGGTACCTCCGACTATAAACTTATTACAACGGTTTGTGAATTGCCACTCATACAGATGGATCCACCATTGCCCCGCAAAATCTGGCATTACAATTCTGCAAACTGGGACGATCTGAGGCAGTTTTACCTAGATTTTCCTTGGCTCGACGTCTGCTTTGCCACTGACGATCCATCAGACTGCTGCGAAGAGATCATGCAAGTAATCTCCTCAGGAATGGAAGCATACATCCCAAATTCCATCAAGTTACCATCAAAAGGAAAGCCCTGGTTCGACAAAAGATGCGAAAGAGCTGTAGGAAGGAAACAGCAAGTTTATAAGTACTGGCAGCAAAATCAGACCGCTGAAAATCGCAATTATTTTATCGAAGCGAGAAACGAGTGCAAGCGTGTGATCGACGAAACTAAGGACAAACACAATCAAAGGATCAGGAATAAACTTTTGCAATGTGCAGTGGCTCCAGGAATTTCTGGTCGGTAGCAAAGGCAGTAAGTAACAACTTTACAAAAACGTCTCTCCCACCTTTGACGGACGAACGTGGCATCACGGCGACTACAGCCAAGGAAAAAGCAAACATGCTCGCCAAAATGTTTTCATCGCACTCTACCTTAGACGTGCCCCAAAGCAAGACTCTCCCCACTATACCGAACATCAACACCACCATGGCAGAAGTCAAGTTTTCTCATCGTGATATTCGCAAAATCCTTAAAGAACTAGATACGCAAAAGGCATCAGGACCGGACGGAATACCTGCCATCGTGCTAAAGAACTGCGCCAACGAACTAACACCTGTTTTTTCCAGGCTTTTTTTCTCTTTCTTACAGAAAAGGGATTTACCCATCCTCTTGGAAAGTCGCTCGAGTGCAACCTGTTCCAAAAAAAGGCAAGAAAACCACGCCCTCAAACTATCGCCCGATTGCCTTGCTTCCAATAATCTCCAAAGTCATGGAACGTGTAGTCAACCAGCAACTACTCAAGTACCTCGAGAGCAACAGAATAATCAGCTATAATCAATACGGCTTTCGCAAAAAGAGATCGACAGGAGATATATTGGCCTATGTCACTCATATATGGAGTAGGGCAATTGAAAACTACGGAGAGTCTCGAGCGATTGCGTTGGATA
>JAEQML010052967.1:0-41248 GCA_016904865.1 Pissodes strobi
ATAATAATAATAATAATAATAATAATAATAATAATAATAATAATAAACAGCCTTTATTAAAAAATAAAAAGGTAATACACATATTATTTCAAGAAAAAATAAAGCTAAAGGGCTCAGAAATGGCGCAGTCTAACTTTTAATAGCTACTCTACTGAACCATCTCACACCCAAACTTATTCAAATAAGTAAATAAATTGCGCACTAGTTGCATCCGATTTTCAGCATAAAGAAAAAAAAACAATTACCAAAGGACAACCTGTAAAAGATGGAAGAACGAAGCAGTTGAAACCAAAAAAAAACTAAAGTGATCAGAATTAATATTAGCGACCAAGCGAAGAAAGAGAGAAAAAAATTAGGAATGGAATTGTAAATGTATTAAATAATCTTTGTACTTTCCTTTAAATTGGTCAATATTTAAATGAATTAAGTTATTCTGCAGAGAGTTGTAAAGACGAATTGCATTAAAAGTAAAAGACCTCCGAAACAAGGCACTCTGATGACGCGGCATTGTCAGTTTATGTCCGAATCTTACATTTATAGAATGAATACTGCTTCTTGGGACAAGTCGTTCTTCTGTGTCCTATATAACTCGGGACAATTCAATATTTTAACTACAAGTCCGTTAAAATGCAAAAGTCTTCTAGATTCCATTCTAAGCCAGTTGAATATATGCCTCAGACACATGATCATATTTACGAGGACCCATAATAAAACGTGCACAAGAGTTTTGGGGTCTTTGAATACGACATTTATGTTCACTATCTATAAAAAAAACATAAACTACATCACAATAATTAAAATGTGAGAGGACAAGTGATTCGCAGAGTAGTTTTCTTAACTTAAAGTTTAAAATATGCATGTTATTATACAATATTTTTAGTGACATGTATGCTTTTTGGAATAGTTTTTTTAAATACTCTCGGAAATGCAAGTCAGAATCCAAAATTATTCCCAGGTTCTTTGCAGAATCCACAACAGGTAATCTCGTGTTATCCAATTTTATATTGATATTTGCCTTTAAAAGTTTTAGTTTATTTTTGTTTCCAAAAAGCATTAAATGGGATTTCGAAGGGTTCAGTTGTAGACTGTGGGCCCAGGAGAGTTCACTTATTGTATTAAAATCCTAGTTTATAAATTGCTCTGCCTCCAAACTATTTTCAAAATCAAAACAACAATAAATCTGGGTATTATCAGCATATGCCTGTACCTTACAAAATCTTAGTGAGTTGAGGATATCAGATGTATAAACAAGAAAAAGCATGGGTCCCAAAATGGAACCCTGTGGTACTCCTGACAAAATTTCCATTTGATTGGAGAATTTGCCATCAGAACATATTTTCTGATAACGATTAGAAAGGTACGATGTCACAAGTTGGCATGCCTGAAAAGAAAAGCCGTAATATTTTAATTTAGAAATTAATAATTTATGATTTACTGTATCGAATGCTTTAGAAAAATCCAGAAGTATTAAGACACTCAAAAGTTTCTTATCACAAGCACGAGTGATATCATCAATGACATTAATAAGAGCAAAATCAGTACTTGATTTTTTCTTAAATCCACATTGGCATTCTGGTACAATTTTATTAGGAATAGTATAGTTATATATATTTGATTAGATAAAACTTTCTCGAATATTTTAGAAAGCGCAGGCAATATGCTGATTATTCTTAAGTCATTAAAAGAATTAGGATTATTATTTTTGGCTAAGCGGCTAAGGGTTTTCCAATAGATATTTTCCAAATATCCGGAAAATAATTTATTCTAAATAGGAATTAATAACATGTGTTATATATTTGTCTATGTAAGGACTGCAGTGTTTTAGCATTAACGGCGAAATTTCGTCTACCCCTGTTGCATTTGTTTTAATTTGATGCATGTATTGATTGACCTCAGCTACAGTTGCTAAATTAAAAGAAAAGTTTAGAGAGTCATTAAAAACATTATTTTGATAATATTGTATACTTTCATTACAATTAGCCCTATTACGAAGAAACTGAGAAAAAAAGGAGTTTATTTTTTCAGGATCATTTAAACAATTCGGAACAGTTGATTTCTTGTTAGAAGTATTATTAAAATTATTAAATTTTTGCAATGCCGTGTCCCTTTGTTTCATAAATATTTTTATATTTTCAGTTAACCATGGAGCTTTAGGTTTAGTTATCCGAGCTTCTCTAATAGGGGCGTGTGCATCAAATAATGTTAGAAGAAGGTCATTTAGAACTTTCATATTTTCGTCATTTTCATTTACATAAATAATATGATAACATGACAAATCTTTTAAATCACTATTAAAATTGTTGACATTAAAATTTCGAAAGCAGCGATATTTAATAATTTTAAGTTTTTTACAAAAATTTTAAGTAAAAAAAAATAATTTATGATCTGATATATTATGTGTAGTGCCAGATTCAATAACTAAGTCTTTATCACTAACAAAAATTGCATGAATTGAAGTTCTACTAGTTGCTGTTATTCTTGTGGGTACATTAATAATTTGTTGAAGAATATAATTTTCGAAAAATGACGTTGATTATCAATAATCTGAAGGTCGACATTGAAATCACCAAGGCAAAAAATTTCATCAACAGTAGGATACAAGCTAGAAAGTATAGAATCAAAATCACCCATAAGACTGTTTAAATTAATATTGGGAGGTCTGTAGAAAGTGGAAAAGCTATATTTTTGTTTTTTATTTTTATCTTTAAAATCAAAAACTCCAATGCATTATTTACATTAAAATCAAGATCAATAATATTAACGTTTAAGTTGTCCTTCACATACGCAGCAACACCACCTCCTCTACCCCCCCTATCTCTTCTAAAAAGCTTAAAATTAGGAATAAAAAAAGGTTCAGACAAATTATCAATTGAGAGCCAAGTTTCAGATAGAAAAATTATGTCAAAATCGTTACTTTCCACTATATCTCGAAAATCATCAAAACTTGTGAATATAGAACGAATATTCAAATATGCCACTTTAAACTTACGAGTACTTATCCATCTCATACAGGCTGGAGCCCAAGATATAAACAAATACAAATAAACCTACAAAAAAAGTACTCCTTATATGAAGTAAAAGATAATTAAATAAAGATGCCTACAAATAAAACAATGCGAAAAAAATGCATCTTATAGGATCGCCCTAAGCAGCGGCGTAACTACAGGGGGGGCCTAGGGGGGCCGGGTCCCTCCCAGACATCGCTAGGCCCCCCAGGAAAAGGCTGACTTTGATTTTTTATCCATATCACAATAACAGGCCCATCCTAGGCTCCCCCCAGGTCAGGTGGCTAGTTACGCTACTGGCCCTAAGTAAATAAATGCACGATATGTGGCTAAAGTGAAATAAAACTAATACATATTTATTGTTCATACAAAGGAGCAAGTTTAAGGATTGTCATATATAATATGAACAACTTAATTAGAGGTGAAATAATAACCAAAATATTTATTGTTATTTAAAAAATTTAATAATAATGCGACACCTAGATTAACCCGTGTAAAACGAGATTTAAATATTCTTATATTCCGCTTCATTTACACAATACAGGAGCGTTTCTTTTTTACGTGGTGATAACAACATATTGTTCATGTATATAAATCAAATTTACTCAAGACTTAATAAAAGTCGGATACGAAATGGAAAAAAAATAATTCTGGGAAAGGCAGCGAAAATAAAAGAAATCCAACATTGTTATAGGACTCACGTTTACGTGTTACATCATCACCCAATTAAAAAGCATCCAGATCACTCATTGATGACACTCTGTGAATAACGTCATTTATTTTTATATAAACATTACCGTTTAAAGTATACGCATTTTTCAGCGAAAACTTATTGACCGCAGCATCGAGCAGAGTAAGTCGCACCCTTGTTAGGTCTTCTTTTATGTAAATACCGGTATTTTTAAGGTATTTCCGATTTTTAAAAACTGAACTTCGAACGACGTCTGTAAAAAAGCGAACAAGCACTGCGGGAGGTTTATCAGTCGGGTTTTTAGCACTGACACGAAAACAATTTTGAATATCGGCATTCTGAATACTTATTTTGAATTTTCTCGTAAACAAACTGGTGACTTCGGTACGCAGGTCTTCGCCATTTTTGAACTGCAAACCAAAAATTCTAATGTTGAGGCCGCGCGCAACCTGTTCCTGGTCGTCTATCCTTCTCTTTAGTGATTGATTTTCGGTCTCCAGGGTACTTATTTTACTGGCATAGCTATCAATAAGTTCCTTTTGTTTATTTAGTTGTTCTTCAAATTTGTTTTCAACCATTTTTAAAACTCTATCTGCAATTTCATGAATAAATTTATCAATAAATGTGCTGACGATCGTAGCTTTTATCTCTATCATATCGGTTATTGATAAACCCATTTTATCTGGAGAAAATGAAATACAAATTTTTCTGCTCACAAATATGCAACTCCCTGCCCCGAGATGCGGCGAAAATTATTACTGCTAACAAAGACTCACTTCATGAACACTGCTCATCAAAAATAACCTTTTATTTAGCCCTTTAAATTACCTTAATAACTAAATTTTTAGGAGCGATGCTGAAGTACGTCACTTGCAGTCCGCCATCTATCTTAATGTCTATCTATCTTATATTTCTAATTCCATCGAACACGTCCAACAATGACAGGCCCACGTTTGGACGATCCACAGTTTCCGGAAAATTATAAGAAGGTACATTGTAATTTTCATCTGTGTAAATTTTAGAAAAATTCTTAGCAAACAGATTTACAATTCCCTCCACCGTGTCTTCACTTGTTTCGCCCAAAAACATAGATCTTGGGTAACCACTGCCCTGTCTAATACTATTTAAGTGCTTCCGGAACTGACCTGGATCTGAAATTAAGTTAGTATCAACCCTCTCAATATACTGATTATAGCAAAGGTCACGCAAGGTTTTACACTGATCACGAAGGTCAGAAAAAATGGTATAACCTTCGAGAGAGCCTGTTCTTCTAAATTGCGCAAGTGTTACCTTCTTTTTAATTATAAGACTCTTTAATTCTTCTGAATACCTCACAGGAAATGTGGAGGAAAAAAAGCGCTTAATAGGTATACAAGCTTCAATCATACTATAAATAATGTAATAAAAAGCAGTCAATGCTATATTAACATCATCATTACTACAGGTGACAAGATGCCAATCAGCACTGACCAGAGCATCATTTATTGCATTAATATCACAAGATTTAAAGTCGTAGTAATAAATATCAGTAACAATTTTATCATTATCGTGAATAGATAGGTAAAACTCATATGCGAAATGTCTATCCACAACATTAGATAAATGATCCAAAGCTTTCCGAACTATTACTGATCCTTCCCTAGTAGAAACTAAGTGTAAAAATGTTCCAAACCCATTAGGTACATTGTTTATTTGCAATAAATTTACAAAGTTATAATTTTCCGCAACAATAAGAGCGGGAGATCTAAAGGCACATTGCAATTCTATGGTATTACTATCGGACACGGACCAAGTTGCATCGGGTAGATTAAAATCTCCGACTATAACCAATTCACTATTTGGAAAACTCTCATGCAAATTCAGCAACTGCGCACAATGAATAGGATAAATCTCTGTATCCAAGTTGGGTGGAATATAGATCGCGTCAAAAATATATTTTTTGGAGTTAAACGTTACCAAAACAAACCATTGTTCCACCTCTGCGGATTCAAAACAATTTGAGTAGCTTTAAAAGATTTACGTATTGCAATAATCACACCTCCCCCTCTCACCAACCCAGTTCGAGCAGAGTCACGGTCACTTCTAAAAATGTTAAAATCAGTTAGACAAAATTCACTATCAATAAAATCCCCATGTAGCCACGACTGTACGTTTTTTGAATTCACCTTCGGCCTTGGTGTACAGGATGTAAGGTTCACCTAGTTTATATCTAATGACTAGACTTCTTTCACCATGAGCAATTTTTTGATCCATTTCTTTCCTAACTATAGTGTACCTGTCGCGCTGCACCTTAGTTTGATCGGAGTAATTCCATTTATTTTTCAGGCAGTTATTTACTAGTTTAGCATCTCCCAAAAATACCTTTAATGGGCGAGGTCTATCGTGCAACTGGCCATCTCTCGAACTTCTGGCAACCCTAATTGACTTAAATTCCATTCTCTGAACCCCTTTATTATTTATTGAGGGTATCAGAAATAGCTTTGTTGTCGTACCTTTATATCTTGAGATTTGCTCTCAGGTATGTTGAAAATCATAAGGTTCCGGCAGTAATCGGAACGTTCCTGGACCTCCATGATGACTGACTGACTTTCAACTGGTCCTTGAGAGGGATCCTGTGGTGGGCTCTTTCTGATGATATTAATCTCACTTCGAATCACTTCTATCAAAGAATCCAATCTGGGAAACTCCTTACTTTTCAGCTCTTCAAACTCCTTTTGAAGGCTTTTATTAACCACAACCTGTTCTTTTTGATAGCAAAGAATTGTATTTTTGATCCATCTCAATCAGTTTCGCCATAACATCATCGATAGTATACTGCCCACTCGCCACTTTATTCTTGGTTTTTTCCTTATGTAAATTATGGAACATTTGTAGTAAATTTTACGTAAATTTCGACTATCGATACTACAAGTCTGCATAATAAGGCAATGATTTTAAATTTTGTATTTCGGAACTGAGACTCTCTTCTTCCATTGACAAAAAACAATGATTTTTCTGGCGGTCAGAAAAAAATACTAAACGGTCTTGAAAAATTATGGAACCTACCACATCTATAGTAAATATACTAAACGTAAAAATACTAAACGATCTCGATTTGCATTATCTATACTAGAAGTTTGCACGATCCTCAAAAATATGTGTAGCAACTTCCTAGAAAATAAGAAATCAAGAACTTATCTAATCTTACAAGGAATTTGATTGCAACATGTCACTTAGGCGCAGTTTCACATGAACATGATAAATGATGATTTCACCAGAACAAATGAAAAATGAACTCCAAACGTCTTGGCGGACTGCTGTTGGATTCTCAAACGTGAAACGAATTTTCATTTTAATTTAAAAATAAAGTATGGTTTGAAAGAAAAATCTTTTAATTTTATAAAATGCATTATAGGTATATTTTTATGGTTTGATTTTCTCATATTTAATATTCTTCTTCTCCTCGTTAAAACCGATGTCATATTTTGAAACTAGTACATTAAAATAGACACAAAAGAGCCAAAAAAATGTCAGGGAGCGACAAAATAGAGAACAGTGAATAATTGAAAAAGGTAGGAAGTTCGTACAATAAATATATTCAGCAAAACGGTTGTAAAAATTTACATCCCATCAACGCCAACGCAATAAAAATTGAGGCAATTCCCAATGGGTAGAGTCACAATCATGCTTATTTTTACATAGACGGAAACCGAAATTTAATTCCTGATAAAATGGCGAACGACAATTTATTTTAGTCTTGTAGCAGCAAAGTAACTAATTAGTTCTAAAAATACTAAAACAATTTATCGATTTTTCTTGATTCCAATCCAACCATTATTATCCTCATAATTTTTCTCTCGCGCAAAGTGTGAACTCGTACACGCATCGAACGTGTTTTGCGATGACTGAAAATGAATTTTATCTATCTACCGTTCTATAATTGATACGGCCTACTTTACCGTGCTGTCTCGAATTTACATACGTTTAACATTAATTCGTTTTATTTGCCTACTTACTAATATGGAAAACTGAATTACGAAAGTGAAATATCATCTGTTGGCGTCGTTTATACAAGTACCACGAACGTTGCTTTTGCCCGTGTATAGTCAGTCACTCGACCCTGTTTGTTGTTTAATCCATTTTAAATGAAATTACTTTATCAGTATTTCTAATTATAATTTAACTACTCTGTTAAATCAATTATTTATGAAGTTCCAAAAAGTGTAAATGGCAAAGTTGAAGGGTTTTTTACGAGGTTTTTTATGATATTTCTTTCTTAGCCCGAGACTATAGACATAGACATAATTTATTGGTGCCAATATACAGAACGTATTTACACAAGTCAAAAGTAAAAAAGATATACTCAATTACAATAGGTAACAAACAAAGAGTATCTAGAAAGTCAATACTTACTAAAAATTACCATTTAAAAATGTATGCGTATAGACAACATTTACATATCCACCACCTCATGCATACCATTTACATTTACAACACGTCAAGATTAAGATATAAATAAAATAGATAAACCTATAGTATTACTGATATATGACAAGACGAACAACATAAACTTAGATAAAAAAATAAAAACAAGTATTAGAATAATACATTCTCGGTGGCGGTGTGCATATATTCATCCAGAGTATAAAAACAATGGCACTCATCTTAAATTTACAATTACTTAGCGATTTCACGCTCTCATGTAAGACATTATATAGAGATATATTTAGAGAATTATCGTAGCATTTTTATATTTAAATCTATTCGGTCTAATTAGGTTAGCACTTCTTGTAGGATAGAGGATAGTCATGAAAGGTGGCATTTCGGAGGTAACTGCTTTCATTTTTGTGGATTTCCAATAGCTGGTAGTATAAGTACAGGGTAGGTAAAGGCATGATTCCAAAACATTGCTAGAACAGTCTATTATGCCCTTTTTGAGTCGCACCTCCGATACGCCGTTCCATTCTGGGGTACGTGTTGTGCGACTCAATTTGAGCGTATTTTCAAACTACAAAAGAGAGCTGTTCGATACTCACTGGGACTGAACAGTAGAACTCACTGCCAGGATTTCTTTAAATAATTTAAAATATTAACTCCTCCTTATTCATATTTGAATCCGATTGCTTAATCCGCAAGCACGTATCTGCTATTCTAGATATGCCATCTCACAACTATCCACTTAGGAATACGGAGCATGATCTTTATCTGCCAGCCCCACGCTCAGAGTAAGTTAAAAACTCTATACTGTACAATGCAAAAAATGCACAATTATCTGCCATTTGAAATGAAGTCAATAACATCTTTTCCTGCTTTTCGCAGAGCTTTGAGATCATACTTACTGGAGAGAGCCTTATACGCAGTAAACGACTTTTTTATTACTACTTAATTTGGAGCATCTTACACACTGGTTTAATTACAAGATCAATCGACTTACCTGTAAGGAAGATCGATCGGAATTATCCGAGCATCTCCGCCGTCCCTCATTACACTTTGTAGTATACAACTTTTTCCCAATCGGTACAATTTTTAAAAAAGTTATCTAAAAACATGGTGATTCAGCCGACCCTGGCTAGCCGCTCGAGCTCATCGCCTTGATGCGTCATTACAATTTTGGTTCGTGAGATTTTTGATTACATTGCATTTGGGGTGATAGGGAGAAGGTAAAGACTGGGTGGGTTTGTAATGAGGGACGGCGGAGATGCTCGGATAATTCCGATCGATCTTCCTTACAGGTAAGTCGATTGATCTTGTAATTATCCTTCGCATCTCCGCCGTCCCTCATTACACTTTGTAGATGTTTAAAGTATTTGCGATGTAATCTACATTAACTGAAAATTGCGATTTTTCTGTAGTCCTAGATTTGTAAGGCCCTTTTTATAAACTAAAATTCAAATTTATAACCATTAGATTTAATAACACACATTATGAAGGTACATATATCATGTTTAACGCTTAACTGATATTAACCTTTAACTTATTTTTAATACTATACCAATATTCTTATGTAATATGATAACAAGTTGGTAAGTAAGTTATAATTGTAGCTTAATATTTATATGATTCCTTAGAAATTATGGTTCAATAAACAAGATGCAAATCCAGTGGGATTACCCACGCCAAGTTTGTTATAGAATTTTGAGAATACTTTTGATTTTTCTGTCGGGCCAGCTGTCTTCTGAATGGTTTGTAATGTAACTCCCATTCTTTGAGCTGCTGAAGTTGCCCCGTGTCGCGTGCTGTGTGCCCCAAAGATTTCCGTGTTTATACTGCTTGCTTTTAGTATTAACTTGACCCATCTGCTAATGGTTTGACTGCTGTCTGGGTGATAGGGCTTTTTGTGAGTGAGTATTACATTTTCTTTGGTTTTCATACTTGTGGTATCGATTGCATCTGCAAATGCAACGATCTATTAGCATATTTACAGTATCTGTGAATGCCGTAATTTCTGTTTTTGAACAGAAAAATAGGTATGTTCACTAGCTGCAACTGCAATTGCAGACAGTGAAGGGTACGATCGATTGTATCTGCTAATACAACGAATTATTCACCTTTTATTGACTGGTAGCACCCTTTTTCCTTTTGTGCGTTCTATGTAAGTCTCTAATAGTGTGGCTATACCTAGTTCAGGTTGATTAGTAAAATAAGGTAATATCAAATTAGGTTGAAGCCTGTTTAAGCCACTTGCTTTTATTTTATCCGGGAATCCGATTTCAATTATGTATTCATATTTAAAAATATTGTCTATTTTTACTTCCGGGTTGTCCGTGATTTGTGTGCCGTTATTAGTATTAAGAGTGTTACTAGCTTTAAAGTTAGATTTGTAGATTTAAGAATTCGTGAGGGTACATGCTCTTTAAGCGCTGTAGAACTGGGTAGCAATCCCAAGTAATTGAGTATTTTGGTTTTGGGGGTCTTATATTAAATGTTCCATTGAGAAACCTTTTTATAACCGCTTCGTCTTTTGTTTAATATTCAATATTGGAGAAAGTGCAGATTCGTGTGAGTTCATGGTAGAGTAGGATGACTCCGAAGACAATTGAATGTTTAGGAGCTCAAGAATAAGTTTACGATTTTGTTATATATTTGTTGGCGCTTAGAAAAACAGAAATTCCCCTATTTATTGTAAGTATTTCCGTATTGTTTGAGGGCGCTATCTGTCAATGAAGAAATAATTACTTTTATCGCTTCATTAGGTACGCTTTGTTATAGAAAAGCTCTCCTGACAATGAGGAAGTTTCATTTTTTTTTTTATTTTTTTTTATTATTATTGCTGATTTCGATAGCCCATGAAAAATAAGTGAACACGTGTTTTCTATTTTTTCCATAAGCCGAAAAATGAGGCAGATACAACGCCTTGAGATGTGCTTATGACGTCATAATACACATGAATTGTTACGTCACACCATGCATAGTATATCTATATATACAAAACTAAAAACTGGTATAGCTCTTGTAATATTCATCTTTAGTGAAAATAAAAAATACGTATCGATTTCTTTTTCACTGTTCTATAGTTTGCAATAAAAAATAATCAGTTTAATTTCTCAGGAAACTTCCAGGGAAATTTTCTTCCACAATGGTTGTTTCTCTCTGCAAGGAGATGTGAGTAAGTATTTTTCAGGGTAAAAGATAATAGACTGTTCTGCCAGTAGGTTCCTTTTCTCTTGTATAAACCCCAAAAACGAGCATGGTTGCGCGGGAATAACTACGCGTTTTTCGGAATTTATATAAAACCTAAATCTTGTAATGTTTGTGTAATTTTATTTATACTTTTAAGCAATTCTCTTTTGAATTACCAATAACTAGCCAATCGTCTAAGTAGAGTACAGTTTTTATACCCTTTAATTTTACATATCTTACAACTGGTTTCAGTTTTGTGAAAAGATATGGAGCATAACATAAACCAAATGAAACACAATTAAATTGGTATAGTACATAGTACGTTGCAAAAAACGAATCTTAACAACTTTCTTGACTACTGTGGATAGGGATAAGGAAATATGCATCTTTAAGATCAGTTTTGCCCAAGAATGCGTATTTTGAAATTACATTTTTTGCCGTCCTATGTAGTCTTCTACTTTGCTAACCGGAGTGGTCCTATTGAAAGGGATTTTATAATCCTGTACCCACTCTATTATTGAACTGTTTACCTTTAATT
Source organism: Pissodes strobi (assembly GCA_016904865.1). Classification (NCBI taxonomy): domain Eukaryota; kingdom Metazoa; phylum Arthropoda; class Insecta; order Coleoptera; family Curculionidae; genus Pissodes; species Pissodes strobi. Next base: position 11,834 of record JAEQML010052967.1, read on the forward strand.
TCTGCCAATTTTGAATGTATAATTCTAGTTGAGACGGTTGGCTAATTAAATTATTGAAAGGGAGGGCTAAGGCACTAATCCCACGGACTATAGTTGTTTCTGTAATTGATACAGTAGTCTTGGCTGGATTTAGTACTCTCTTCGAGATTTAATTTTGATGGTCTGAGGACATTGCAGTTGGATACTTCTCTATCATACTGTTTGTTTTTTTTTTTTTTTTAACTTTTAGTTCTTTTAATAAGTAATTGTCCCATCTAAAACTATCTGAGTATGTAGTTCTGGCCTCGAAGGTATGATTTCGTCGGTTTTTTTTTTGCCTATTAACAAAGCTAAGTGGTCGTTACTTTGTTCAGGACCATCTGGTGCTTCTGATGTTGGTAAGTCTTGATTCGGGTAAGTTATTTCCTCAGCTAGCGTGAGAGGATCTTCTAATGCATCTGCAAATGCAAAAGAATTTTCTTGGTTTTGCTACTTATGATATCGATTGCATCTGCAAATGCAACGATCTATTAGCCTATTTACAGCATCTGCAAATGCTGCAGTTTCTGTTTTTGAACAGAAAAATAGGTTCATCAATATGTTCACTATCTGCAACTGCAATTGCAGACAGTGGGTACGATCGATTGTATCTGTTAATACAACGAACTATTCACCTTTTTGCTTGCTGCTTAACCCTGGTTATGCTTTCGACTGCGTCTGCAAATGCAACGATTTTTTAGCATATTTACAGTATCTGCAAATACTGTAATTTCTGTTTTGAATAGAAACCAAGAGTGTAATAATTCGCTACCTCCAATGCAATGATTTTATGTAAGAGGGTTGCAATAGTATGGTGGTTATTTGTTTTTGGTGGTTATTTGTTTTTGTATCTGCAAATACATAGCACTATACCGTTTTATTTTTGTCAGTACATATATCCATTACATCGGCAAATGTAGGGATATAGTGTGCCTCTAACTACTCTTACATAATATACCTACTGGGGTGGAGGGTGTTGGTGGCCCTTCACATCTGCAAATGTGAAGGCCAATTTTAGTTATAGTTATTCGCATCTGCAAATGCGAGTTTGTAAATAAGTATTATTATTATTTATTAACATCTCCTGCAAGCAATGTTTACTCCAATTTTTTCCCTCACCGGTCGGCTCATATCAACACGAATTGTTTAAAAATAATGCGTTCCGGTATTACATTGCTCCGACAAAGCCGAACGATAACATTCCGCCTTTTTTCCTTAATTTTGGGTTAGTTTGGGTTAGCCTTGCGAGCAAAGCGAACGGAGGGCCATGCAAAGCTATAATAATACCCAACTTGGGATTGAGTCGCTCGTAAATTATGAGTCAGCATGCCTTTGTGGCTAGTTTTTAGGGGTTAATTTCGTGAGAAAAGAGCACTCTTCGACTTACTCAAAATTTTTTTATTTTTTTATTTTTTTTTTGAAAAGTATTTATTAATACGGTAATAACAATAATTACAATATACATAGACAGTGTTTTTGAACACTGGTATTGAGGATAATTGCATTTTAGTAATAATAACAGTACGATTTCCTATAAACTCTCTAGTATTGTGGCTATGAATATCCTTTGAAAATATTATGATAATATTTGATTTTTGAGTTTTATTTATTATCCTATAGATAAGTTTATTCTGTTCAAATTTTAATACCTTATGTAATTGCCATACTCTTAAATTTCCATATAGATCTGCAGTATGAGTCAGTGGATCATAATTAAATATAACTTTTAGTTTTGCAATATTTGCATCGAATCGAATTGTAGTTTATAGTCCCACATGTGCCCCATACGGGGATCAAATATCGAAAACGTGATAATACGAAGGCATTATAACCATTTGTTTCTATTTTTTATATTCCTTTATAAACGTTTTATTCTATGTAAAACATCAATAAATGTGTAGGCCGACCTTAGTCAGCCTTTTGATTGTGTTATGTAAACATTTTTTGTGATTGAATAGTATTTCTTTGGTAGGATGTACCATTAGACGAGATTACTAGAGAACGGTTCGAATAGCTCGTATCGTTAACTGTTGCTTATATTCATTTCGATATAATATATATCAATTCCGAATATATTGTTTGATTCTGTGTAATTGTGCACAGACGACAAATGTAACAATGTTTTGTCATGCCCTCGTATATAAATAACAGTTTGTTGGTATAATTCAAATCGCAGTGAGCACATTTAATTTTTTTACTGATTCATTCGCATTTTTGACTGTAACCCGTTCGCACTCTATTTTATTCTAATAAGTATAGTTAGTTTTAGAAGTTTGAGAGTATTTTCCATTTTAATTTTATTAAGTAAAAAATTAAGGGTTACAAGTCTCATAGTTATTCATAATACTACAGTTTAGTATTATACACATTTAGTTTGCTTTTATACGAGAGATAGTTTCTGTTTTTATATATTTAAGATAACCAGGTATTTATGTATATTTGAAATTTTGGCATATAATCTTATATGGACTCACCCCCTGATTCGCTTCTTCCGATGAATATTGCCCCCTTTTTTCGCCTTCTTTGCGAGCAAGACGTATCACTAATACTTGACTATACTAGAAATACGATTTCTAGGCATTTTTCTTCTTAAAACTAAAAGAAAGAACCGATTTACGGATTCTTGCTTGTCACCGACCGGTACAAAATTGTAATGACGCATCAAGGCGATGAGCTCGAGCGGCTAGCCAGGGTCGGCTGAATCACCATGTTTTTAGATAACTTCTTTAAAAATTGTACCGATTGGGAAAAAGTTGTATACTACAAAGTGTAATGAGGGACGGCGGAGATGCGAAGGATAATGATTTAATGTTCAATGTTTAATGTTTGGTGTTTAGGATTTGATGTTAAATATATTTGATATTTAATATTTTATATAATACATTAAATTGTAAAATTTTTTGACAATAAAGTATTTTATTATTATATGTTATGTATATGTATTTCACCAAGAAAACAATTTTTTTGGAAAAATTTGCCAAGTAGAGAAGATGTTGGTGACTTAGGAATTCCTGCTGCTCAAACCTAAAAAACCGCTGTTAAGCGATAAATACTGGAGTTTTAAAGCAATAATTACTATTTGCACTATTAGTTGCCTTATTAGAATATTATTTTCAAAATAAATCTTTGACTTTTTAGATAATAATAATTACTATTAAGTCTTTATGAGAATTTTTTTTTATAGTTTACATAAACTGTTTTTGTAAAAAATATAAGTTGCAATATTGGTTGCCATGTTGGAATATTCTTTTCACTTATTAAAAATAAAAATTGGTTTTTCAGAAAATCAGTCTTACTTGTGTTATTTTATTTTAATACACCAATTTAGAAATTCTTATGCCCTTTAAATCTATATATGTAAGTTTTTTTTGCTTATCCCCTTGTAGTGTAAATTATAAATCCAGTTACTTGATTTTTTCATGGTTTTTGGGCACTTAGCTTATTTAAATATCTAGCATGTTGAGTTACTTCCTTTTAAGATTGCATATCAGGGCGATTGTTAAATGCAGTAACTCAAGAACTATCAAAAATATAGATATTTAGTAAGTTTATTCTATATTTATTTATACCCTTAAAAAGAGGACCCAAAAACTATTAAGTTAAAAAAAAAACAACAGCACTTTGGGGTCAAATCTAAAGAAGTAATATGAAAATTCATTTTAAAATAAGCAAGTTGCTCTAGCCAAAACTTTTAAATTTAGAGTTACTTGATTCTTGCTTTGTACGGCAGACTTTTTCAAAAACAATCTCAAAATTTTAGATTCAAAACTTTTAAAGTTGCACATCCCTATTCAGTATATTTTTTGCGCCTCATTAGTCATTACCCACCCTTGAGATAAAAACCCGACCACTGCTTTGAAATTCCGGTATACAGGGTGTCTTAAATACCGTGTGCCACTATTGCTATCTCCGAAACGGTAAGTGCTACGAGGTCGGTTAAATTAGAGAAAAGTTGCGTTTTTTGATACCCATTCAGAATCCGTCTACAGTGTCGTCAAATTCCTGATAGTTTCTAAGATACAGGGTGATTTATGAAAAATGCCTAAAAATATTTCGTCGATTATTACAAAAACTGTTAATTTTCGAGACGCAGTTTAAATTCAAAAGTGTTATAGTTGTTTCTGCTCTACAATATGGTGTCTTCGAATTTTACCTCCGGCGTTTCGTGTTCGGGCCACCATCATCAACTTAATTGTCTTAAATACGGACTTGTATTTTTTTATTTCAGATTTTAAGAGCTTTTCATGCCCCAAAACCAATCACGTATCTCACTCATTCGAAAAATTCATATTATTGGCACTTTCCATAAGAACATAATATGTTAGAGAGATACAAAAGAAGAGAATTTTGGTAGGAATTAAATAAAGTGTAAAAAAAATTATTCGAGTAAGTGCGATACGTCGTTGGTTTTGGAACATCAGAAGCTCTTAAAATCTGAAATAAAAAATCCAGGTCCGTATTTAAGAAAATTAAGTTGATGATGGTGGCCCGAACACGAAACGCCGGAGATAAAATTCGAAGAGACCTTATTGTAGAGCGGAAAAAACTATAAAACTTTCGAATTTAAACTGTGTCTCGAAAATGAACAGTTTTTGTAATAATCGACGAAATATTTTTAGGCATTTTTCATAAATCACCCTGTATCTTAGAAACTAACAAGAATTTGACGACACTGTAGACGGATTCTGAATGAGTATCAAAAAACGCAACTTTTCTCTAATTTAACCGACCTCGTAGCACTTACCGTTTCGGAAATAGCAACAGTGGCACACGGTATTTAAGACACCCTGTATATTGCGGACTTGTTTATTAATATAAATTTTTTTTAAAGCAATAATTGAAACTGAGTTTTATAAAACGATCATATACACTGAATGACTAAAAGCCAACGTCACAGTTTATATTAGCATTCTAAATTAAATATACCCAATAAGAAAAAGCTTGTATGAATAATACTTCTTATGAAATATGTAATAAAGCAGCAGAAATTGTCATACGCATATATTCATTTATTTATAACTATTTAATTAAGGCGTCATACATATGCATACAAAAGCCGAGATAAATGTTTAATTAAACGCCAAATTAAAATACAGTACCTATTGTACTTGAAGAAAGTGTCAATAATAATTGTAGTACAACAGTCCTACCCTACCTAGTCAGTTGTAATTTCGAAAGTAATAAGCTATTTCAAATGAGTGAATTTTAGACATTTAGACATGTAATTCCTCAAATAAAAATCGATCAATTGTAATTCTGGTTCGTTATACTTACTAGTCAATGCTTGTTAGAAAAGGTCACACAGAATTTAGGTCAGATTCAAATAATTAAACAATATATTTTTTCAGCAAGACGAACTAGGTAACTAGGATATTTTGTCTTGTTTGAAGAAGAATCGAGAGTTATTTTTATCATTGGTATAAGAAGATTATTATTCTTCGAGTTGCAATAATTCCAATACGTGAGTAGAGTTTTAGAAGATTTTCTCATGTAAAAGAATCGACGGTATGCCAATTTAGTTTTCCGAAGCTCTGGAACATGTTGGATCCTGGATTAATTAAGTGAGAGCTTATTTTTTGGTGATTATATCCAGTTTATGATTTGTTTGTTGACTATAGATGACTCGGAAACCGGCAACTTATAACCCGTCACAATTTAAATATACACATCATCAATCAGCCCCTTTGCGTCCATTGTTGGACAAAGGCCTCCCTCATTCTTTTCCAATCGCTTCTATTTTGCGTCGTCTGGACCCAACTTGCAGTACCTCTTTATGTCGTCGGTCCATCGTGTCGATGGTCTACCTCTGCTGCGTTTGACTGTATGAGGTCTCCATTCGAGTAGTCTTTTAGTTTATTTATCATCCTGCATTCGAGTCACATGACTAGCCCAGTTCCAGCCTTTCCATCTTTCTCTGCGTTACTTTGAGCTTCTTAGCAGTTGTGGTTGTTAACGTTGAAGTTTCGGAGCCATACGTCATAACGGGCAGCACGCATTGGTTAAAAGCTTTTCTTTTGAAAGTGATTGAAATGTCGATCTTTAGTATATGCCTTAGCTTCCCAAATGATGCCCATGAGAGGGCGATTCTTCTTTCCAGTTCACGCGTTTGGTTATCTCTGCAAATGCGTATTTCATAGCCGAGGTATATATAACTATCCACCAGCCCAATTTCGTTCATACCAATGTTTATATAACCACTGGGGACAAGGTTTGTCATAAATTTTGTTTTTAACTTGTTGATATTCAGGCCAAGTCTCGCGCACACCTCCTGTAGATCCCTTAGCATTAGGCTTATGTCTCCGAGGCTATCCGAAATCAATACTATATCATCCGCAAAGCGTAGATTAATTAGGTTTTTTCCATCGATGTTTAAGCCTCTTTGGTCCCAATGAAGTTTCTTGAATGCGCTTTCCATAACTGTGATGAACAACTAGGGGACAACGTATCGCCTTGCCTTACACCTCGGCCAATGGATATGCGGTTGGTATTTTCATGTAGCTTTACCGTCATTGTTGCATTTTTGTAGATGTTATGGATATGTTTAGTGTAATCAATTCTGCATTCCTGGAGTGCCCCCAAAACCGCATCCAATTCAAAGGTGTCGAAAGCCTTGTGAAAGTCGACAAAAGCCAGGGCCAAAGGCCTATTATATTCGATTGTTTTAATGCTCCGTAAATAGTCATTAGTGCCAAAGCCGCCACGGAAACCCGCCTGTTCTACAGGTTTTAAAAAAGTTGAACTTGTTCTCTAGTCGGGTGGTTATAATTCTGGTGAACAGTTTGTAGAGGTGACTCAGAAGGCTTATTGTTCTGTAGTTTTCCAATTCCGCAATATCTCCTTTTTTATGTAACAGGATCACGATGAAATTGTGCCATTTTTCTGGAATTGTGCTATTAAAGAGACAGAGATTGAAGAGAGCTTTTAGTTTTTGGAGTAAGCGTTGACCGCCTATTTTGACTGCGTCAGAGAGTGCATTATCTTCACCTGGTGCTTTGTTGTTTTTGTTTTTTTTTTCAGGGCCAGTTTTATTCCCCTGTTGTGATATCCGGTAATTCCTCTGAACCCTGATTGATAATGCCTCTTTCAGATGTCAGAAGTTCTGGCGCATAGTCCATCTTTCCTTCACTAAGGTGACGACTTTTATATCGTAGTTGGTAAAATTCCTGCACAATGTTCAGTATTTCTTTTGTGGTTGTTGTAATTTTTCGTTCTCTGTCCCTTATTTTGCATATTTCTCTTTTTCCGTTTGTAAGCTTCGTGCGAAGTACTTTCATACTTTTATTATTCTCTATAGTGTGCTCGATCTCTTTTCTCTCATATCCTCTGACATCCCTCCTTATCGCTTTAGATATTTGTTTATTCATTTCTCTCAGCTATTCACCCGTGGTTACCGCTTCACATCTTCGCCTCCTTCTCTTTTGCATCAAATGTCTTGTCCTGTCGGTGATTCTTGCTTTCCTTCTTGATCTTGGGCAGTATTTTCTTTGACCCTCTGATAGGGCCACAACTATAGCATCGTTTAAAATATCCACACTTGCCTCCTCATCCTGCGCTTCTAGCAGATCGTCGATGCATTGCTGGAATTCAGATATGTTTGGTGGGGGTTGCCACAGTTAGCTTCTTGATTTATTGGCCATTTTATGGCGTTCGCTTTTTAGGTGAAGTGAGATTTTGGCTCTTACTATCCGATGATCACTCCCAGTTGAGAGTTTATTCAACACTGAAACGTCTTAGACGATCTGTCTTTTATTAGTTATTATGTAGTCAATTTCATTCATTCCCAAGTCCACCTTAGATTGAGTTTTTTGCCAAAAAAGCTATTCATAAGGAATAAATTGTTTGTAGCAGGAATCCCAGCATCGTCTTGCCACGATCATTTCTATCCTCCGAACCAAAGCAACCAAGCGGAGTTTCCGATTCATCAGATTTCAACCCTATTTTAATATCAACATCGCCGCACAGAAGTGTGAAGTGGGTCCAGTGATCGTCTCAAGCTCGGCTTATGTCCTCTTAAAAGAAATTAACTTTCTCATCTGTATGGTCAGCGGTTGGTGCGTAAACTTGTATAATCTTGACACAGTATCTCGCATTTAGTCTGAGTGTTACGTAACTGACCCTGGATGATATTTTTTTAAACGATTGGATACTTGTGTTGTGACATTTGTGGACCATAAGGCCAGTTCCTCCGACCGAGACGTTTTCCTCGCCGGCATGTTAAAAAGTGTGTCCAGATTTCAATTTGTAGAGTTGTCCCCCCACGTCTTCTAACTTCGCAGAGGCCAACGACGTCCCATGTAATATGCTCCAGTTCGAACTCCAGTTTTGTATGCCTTTCTGTTTTAATATTTTAAGTAATGTCATAGTAATGATATCATTGATATCTAATGTCATATCACCTCTTTTGATCGTTTCAATAAAAAATATGTAACTTAATGTTTTCCTTAAATTAATGCTCAATCCGGCTTGCTCTGGAGGTTGGTATGCGTCCATTTTTTGCGTCAGTCTGTTAGTTATTATTTTTGTAAGAAGTTTATACAAATGAGACAGTAAGCTAATAGGCCGATAGTTTTCGATGCTATTTCTATCACCTTCTTTGTACAGTAAGATGACTTCTGCATTTTCCCATTCATCGGGTATTTTTCCATATATTAAGCACTTGTTCAACAAATTGTTACTTTCTTTCTTTCGTACAGAGGATCTTGAGTTTTTGGACTATATAGCTCTCTATAAAAGTCCTGGACAATCGTTATGATTTCCTCCCGGGTACTAACTATTTGGCTTTGCTTGTTATTAAACCCGGAAATTTTTGTCCTAGATCTGAGAGCCTTTATCGATTTGTTAGCCTCTGTCGTGTTTTAATAACTTTTGAATTATGTTTTCTTATGTCCTTCCTTATGTTTTCGTTAATTTCCCTATTTATTTTTCCATATTCTTCACATTCTCGGTCCACATTTCTTCGTTCTTCTATGAGCTGATCTTACTACCGTTTTCTTTGTTTTTAGAACAAATCTCTTTTGTTGCTGCTCGTATACTATTATTTATGTGTTGTATTAATTCATTAGTTTCCATTTCTTCCTGGCCATCCTTACTTTTAAGTTTATTCTTAGTTACGTTTCCGAACTTTTCCCTGCTTGTTTCTAGTATTCCATTTGTTGGAATAGGCTTTCTTCTTATCAATTTATTCCTCTCCCATCTGGTGCTAATGGTAATCGCTGCTGCTCTGATCAAGCGTTGATCACTGTTGGTGTCATGGTGTCCATCTCCTTTTTAAAGGCTTTTTAAAGAAGGAGTTCAAACAATACAAGTTCTCACTCCGGCAGTATTTAATTAGCATACCTCCTCTAGAGTTTCTCTGACCCAGACCAAAAAGACCTATATTTGGGATATTGTTGTTGTCGTCGTGACCGATTTTTGCATTAAAAAATTGATATTATAAATTTAGCTTTTTCTTTCGTTTTTGCTGTAGTTATATCTTCATATATCTGCACTACGTCTGAGTCTTCTGAGGCGCTTGTGGGGGCATACACTTGTATTACCTGTATACTGTACCTTTTGTTAATTTCTATTACTATGTAGATAACTCTATCAGACATTGCTTGCCTCTTTGGTACTTTGTGTTTTAAGCGTTTATTAATAAGTATTGCCACTTCTCCTTCGTAGTCCTTTATTTCGCTGTTTTTTTGAAACAATAAATATTCCGACCTCAATGAAGTAGTAATTTCTCCTTAAGTGTCGTTTCCTCTCTAAGACATCCCATTTAATGTGTTTTAGTTCCTCCTCTAATATTTCCAGGTGTTCATCTTGTCTTAGTGTTCTTATATTGTAAGTAGCGAAGTACACTCTTCTGCTTCCGGAGGATTTGCTGTTGTCTTGCCGGGGTTTCTGGTTAGTCGAGTTTCTGCCTCCCCGAGAATCCATGAGGCTGACTGACGGATCGGTGTGGCATTCAAAACGCAGTGCGCCACCCACCTGGGGTACTTTATTTTTGAAGTTCGACATGTATCATGCAGTTTTAGAAGGTAATTAGCCTTAAGACGCCACGCTGGCCGTGCGTGTAGGCGAATTTGGGGTAGGATATAGGCGAGGATAATTTGGTTTTGGTTAGGTTAAAGGAATAGACCATGAATATCCCCCGAATTAGGATGGGAAATATTCCACGGTTCACGTAGGCAGAGCATCCCTGAAGCAGACCTGTCTCTACCAGGATCGCAGAGAGTATCTACCCGTTACCGTGAGTAACAAGAGCTCCACCATGGTGGGTTAGAATAAATTTGCCAAAAACAAAAATAATGAGTCAAGAACAAATCCAAACTAAAATCGAAGATCAAATAATAGAGAATGTAAGGGAATACATATATCCAGGGCATAAAATACAAATAGGGAAAGAAAACCAATCGGCCGAAATTCCTAGAAGAATAAGTCTCAGCTGGGCAGTTTTTGGCAAACTCGGATTTATTCTTAAATCCTGTAATATCCCCATTCTGAAAAAGAAAGTATACAAGTCGTTCATCCTGCCAGTCCTCACCTATGGCTTTGAAACAACCTCTCTAACATGTAAAGCCATAAACAAACTTCAAGTTACACAACGAACAATGGAAAGGGCTATGCTGGGAATTAGGCTACGAGATAGAGTTTCAAATGAAGAAATCAGAAGGAGAACGAAACTAACGGATGTGACCAAACGAGTAGCGCAGCTAAAATGGAGATGGGCTGGACATATTGCAAGGCATAGCATAGAAAGACGGCCATACAAGATAACAACATTATGGCGACCAAGAGAGAGCAAGGGAAGTGTTGGCAGTCCTTAGAAGAGATGGCTCCACGATATCCACAAGACGGTCGGAAAAAACTAGACAGGGATCGCTACAGACAGACAGAGATGCCTACATTCAGGGGTGGATGAGGACAGGCTGATAAGAAGAAAGAAGAAGAATGTTAGTTGAACATTTAAACGTCATCTGGATCCTAATTTGGTTTGAGATCCTGAACATGCCAATTTCCCGTCGATATATCGACTCATATATTCTAATTCATAAACACAATAACCCACTTTTAAACACTCTAAAAACTCTTTCGCATTTACCAGCTAATTTTGCAGCAAAATAATTCTAAGCATCGGCTAAGGCAACTCGTCTTTTCCATACCAAATTTCCTATCTGAATATTCACATCTCTATGTCTAAGACTGTATTGATTTCTTGACATTTGATGAGCCTTTTGTAAACGATTTTGCTAAGAATTCTACTTTTTTAACTAAAGTGTCAGGTTTCTTTAAGTCTCCACTAGCATGAAGTACAATTTCTCTACCAAAATTAATAAAATATGAAGTTCGTCCAGTTACTTCATAAACTCCTGTGTTGACTGCACATGCTAATGCACAGAAATTCCCATTCCCAAATTCTCTGCTTATTGGAAACATAAGAAGAAAACAGAGCTTTTAATACACGATTAACTTTTTCAGTATTATTTGGTGATGGATGATAGTTTTGATTAAATAAAGTCTGTACATCATTCCTCATCATCAGTCCATTATCACAACGATTAACTTCTGAAACTCCATGATTTAAAAATATTCGTTCTTCTAAAAGACTCACTATCTTTTTTGCATTTTTAATTCTAATTGAGAAACAAAAATATTAAATTATGGTCCAAATAAATCCATGCTTACAACTTGCCAACAACAAATTGATATTCAAGTATTGCGCATCAGCGCCTCAGGTAGTGTTTGTTCTGGTTTCACTCTTGGGCAAACAATATAACGCCTTGCAAATTATGCTTTATTTGATTCCATACAAAGCCAATAAATACTACAATCTACAAATCTTCAAATATGTCTTATAAACCTCTAAATGGCCTCCTCACACCTATTTTCCTTTGAAACGACTAATTTCCAATAATCTGCATCATCACGCAAGTTCGAAAAATATAGGTAGCCAGTCCAGTAAGTTAAAACATATAGGAGCTACGAGGGGTGGCCAGAAAAAGAGAATTTTTAAAATCACCCTACATCGCAAAACAGAGGGCTATGAAAAATTTATTTGCGGTATCTTTCGTTTCGCAAAAAAGCTGTCTCGAAAATCGCTCATAACCTTTGCCCTCCCCCCAATTACAAGGCAAAACTAACACCCTGTATATTTTAATTGAATATTTCCCTCATGTATAAAAAATCCCATTAGAGGAGTGCAATTCTCGGAAAATTACAGCGGTAATTGCACTGTAGAAACCGAAAGAGCACAGCGATAATTGCATCGTACGTATCTATGGTAATTCCATTGAAAATTTGACAGCGACAATTTATAAATAACGTCAAAGTCTAGTGAATATATAGGTATTATTAAAAATGTCTCGTTTCGGATTTAAAAAAAATCGTTTTTTTTTGCATCTCTGTACTTTGTTTACAGTTACATGTACGTTTTTGTATTAAAAAAAGAATAAAAATGTATTTTTTTAAAACCATGTCCTAATTCGGGAAATATTCCCCCGAATTACACTCGTGCATCAAAATAACCAGAAAATTTTGCATTCGAGCGTGTTGTCTTAGAAAAACTGCATTCGGTCATTTTCATATTTTGCAAAAAGAGCCCTCCACCTTCGGTGTCGGGCTCTTTCTCCAAAATATGAAAATGAACTCATGCAGTTTTTAGACAACACGCTGTCATGCAAAATTATCGGTAATTTTGGTGCACTTGTGCAATTACTTCCGATAATTATTTCAATAATTACAAACCTGACAATTGGTGGGCGTTTTTTGCTATCCTTGATAGTGGATTGACACTTGACAAGTTTTGAGAAAGTCGCGATAAGTGCCTGTGCTGATTATTTGTAAGTATATGGCGTGTTTTAACTGTATTTATTGGTATTGGTATGAAAAAGGCGTTTTTCTAGTAATTGCCAATGGAGGAAGGTAGAAGTGACGACTCAGAGCTCGATTACGAGCCTGCATTGAGCCTAAGTTGAAAGGCGGTTTGGCAGCTAGTATCCAGTAGATTGTGGCGTCCGAAATGGCAAAGGCAACAAAACAAAAGGAGACCGTTGGTACTGGCGGTACCAAGGGTAGCAGGAAAGGCGAAAAATCAGGTGTATGGGGTCAGTGGCGGGGCAGGGCAGGCGGCGACATTATTGACACTTTTGATCCTGACACCCAGGACTGTAACGTAGTTACGTGGTTGAACAAAATCCATCACGTGGGCGATATTCATGGATGGTCGAACTAGGAGAACGTATTTTCTGCAGGGGAAATTGCAAGGCGTAGCAAGGGTCTGGTTTAATAGACCCGATAAATATGACCTCTCATGGGAAGACTGGAAGCCGGCTCTTAGGAAGGCTTTTCCTAGGGTGCATGATTTTGCTCAGCTGCTCAATGAATATTCTGCAAAACCTATTTGGACCCTGTCCCAAATAGGCTTTATAGAATATTGAAAATGTAACACAAAAGAATAATCGAGAGAATAATCTACTACTCTCCCAGTTAATACCCTAAAAAGTGGGGGGGGGGCGTAAGAGTTGTGCTGGAGAGGTATCACATTTCATCAATGACGATTGCACCTAACGGCATAGCCGGGAGGTGGTCGGCGATGACTGGTCCTCACAGGACACTCAATTTTCCACCTATGGCTCCACGTGCCACACCCCGGGCAACTGCATCAACCTGCAGGCGAAACTGGGTGGAAAATAGCCAGACATGGCGAATACTGACAACGTCTGATCCAGAGTGGGCGGCTGTCAATAGCGTCTGCACACAGAATGGGCGGCTGTATACACTAACTCGTCAACACGCACGGCTAGCGCGGCGTTTTAATTTAGCCATTCCCCTCAAAGCAAATGTCATGTCAAATTCTAAAACTGATTACCCCAGGCGAGTAGGATATTACATCCAAAATCTCACACTGATTTATCGGTCTGTCCCAAGGATTCTGGGGGGACAAAAAATTGACAAGAAATTAAAAAAAGCCAAAAATTTTAAGAGTAGCAACTTATAATGCAAGAACTTTACTATCAGAAGAGAAATTTACCGAAATGGAGATCGAGCTACAGAAAGTTAACTGAGATGTAGTCGGTGTAAGTGAGGTCGGAAGACGCTGCGAAGGTCTAGAAATACTCAGATCAGGACACGGAAACGAAAATGAGTCAATCGGTCAGTACAAATTCTTTGTACATTAAAATCACTCCAAATCTGTCATATCGATACACTCAATATCACCAAGAGTAGCATACATTATCTTAAGACTAAACGCAAGATATATCAAGATTATTCAGATTTATGCACCCACCACTGACTATATAGATGAGCAAGTGGATATATTCTATGATGAAGTTGCTGAAGATATAAAGCAAAGTCCAGAACACTATACCATTCTCTGCGGAGACTTTAACGCAAAAATCGGGGTTAAATGTCACCCATCTGAAGTAGCGATGGGAAACTTTGGTAGTAATGGCAGAAATGAACTAGGTGATACATTGCTGGGCTTTCTTCTAGAAACCAATATTTACCAAATGAATACTTATCTTCTTTTACAAAAAACTACCCCGAAGATGAACATGGAAAAGCCCAGACGGCAAAACACACAACGAAATTGATTACTTCATAACCAATAAGAAAGATATATTTACAGACGTTACAGTTATTAATAAGTTCTCTACAGGAAATGATCACAGAATGGTTAGGGCTACTATTAAGAAGTGAAACAAAAATACCGACAGGGACCCATCCACAAAACGAAGAAAGTTTTCAGAAGTATATAACTGAAAATCTAGAAGCGAACTGGCTACCTAACTCCGACATAGACACCTTAAACAACCTTATAGTGAACACAACGAGTGAAGCCCAAAACAAATTTTGTTCAAAGAGAGAAAAAGATGAAAAAATTAGCCCAGAGACAAGAACTATGATGGAAGAAAGAAAGGCCTTAAGACAAAATACACACGTTGATTCCCAAGAGATTCGAAATATTAACAAGAACATTTCGAATCGAATAAGGAAAGACATACAAAAATACAAAGAGGAAAAAATCATGCAAACCATTGAAGACAACAAGAGCATGAAGGTCCTAAGAAGAAAATTCGAAAATGGAAAGAAAGAAATATTCACACTAAAGGATATGCAAGGAAACCTTACTTCAAACAGGGAGCAAATAATAAAGGTGGCAGAGGAGTTTTATGAAGAACTATATAGGAACAGAAATGAACTGGCTGCCGAGCCGGTCGAGCTTACCATCGATAGAGTCATAAATTAAGGGTCAGAGGATATTCCAGACATTAATAAAGAAAAAATTCTCTATGCCTTGACCAAAATGAAACACAATAAAGGCGCAGGAGAGGACGGAGTCGCCATAGAGGCTATAAAACTTGGAGGAGAAACATTGCTGTCAAAAATACAGATCCTTCTTAACCTGTGCCTACACCAGCAAGCCATTCCTTCTCGATGGAACGATGCAATTATGATCCTAATGCACAAGAAAAAGGACAACACAAATCTTGAAAACTACAGGCCTATCAGCCTGTTAAACCACTTATACAAGTTATATACCCGAATTATAACCTCGAAAATGGAGAATAAGATGGCGCTTTATCAGCCAAGAGAGCAAGCTGGTTTTCGATCTGGATATGGAACTAACGATCACCTTCAAGTTCTTAAAGTACTTATAGAAAAAACTATTAAGTACAACCGAGCACTGGTTCTACTGTTCGTGGACTTTCAGAAGGCATTTGACACTGTGGAGTTTGATGCAATTATGAAATGTCTAAAGGAATCACGT
The DNA here is from genome assembly GCA_016904865.1 of Pissodes strobi. Lineage (NCBI taxonomy): Eukaryota > Metazoa > Arthropoda > Insecta > Coleoptera > Curculionidae > Pissodes > Pissodes strobi. The sequence goes on from JAEQML010052967.1 coordinate 27,606, forward strand.
GTGGGCCACAGGTACGCTAAAATTATCCTAAACATCTATAGGAATGCAACAACTACAGTCAAACTCCACACCAACAGCAGACACGCTGAGTTAGGAGGATACCACGTCGCCTAAACTATTTACCGCTATTTTAGAACATGCGTTTAAGGACCTCAAGTGGGACACCAAAGGAGTCGGAATCGATGGCGAACAACTAAAGCACCTTCGGCTTGCTAACGACATAGTTCTAATAACCGACAGTCTAGAAGATGCTAAGAACATGCTTAGAGGTCTTAAAAATGTCTCACAGAAAGTCGCATTGCAAATCAATTACAGCAAAACAAAGATGATGACAAACTTAGTACCAAGTGAACAAATAGAAGTGGACGGATCGACAATTGAACTAGTGGAAAAATACAGATATCTAGGACATGAGGTAAAAATCAGCAGAGACAATCAAACGTGCGAACTGGCAAGGAGAGTGACTCTGCTTGGGCAGCATATGGCAAACTAAGCAACATATTCAAGTCCAACATACCAATTAGACTAAAAATAAAAGCTTTTAATCAATGCATGCTGCCAGTTTCAACATACGGGGCAGAAACCGTAACCCTTACCAGATCATCAATAAGGAAGCTAAAAATAGCACAACGAAAAATGGAAAGATCAATGCTTGGACTGACATTAAGGGACAGGGTGAGAAACGAGGATCTGCGAGGAAGGACTAAAGTAGATGATATTATTGAGCATGAGCACATTACTAGGGCAAAATGGCGATGGGCATGACACATTGCAAGGTTAAAGGACGGAAGATGGACAAAGAGGATTCTGGAATGGAGACCTAGAGCCGACAAAAGAAGCAGAGGAAGACCACCGACGCGCTGGACCCAACTGGATTGCTACAGCTTAGGATCGGAAGACATGGAAACGCTTAGAGGAGGTCTATGTCCATCAACAATGGACAAACAGGGCTGGATGATGATGATGATTAACACAAAAGAATAATCGAGAGAATAATCTATTACTCTCCCAGTTAATACCCATCAAACTGCGCCGCCCATTTATTCATTACTACCAGTAAATGACCATTAATTACTGATTTGAAATTAAGAACTTTATTTATAGCAATACTTCATAATATATGTAAGTACATCACTTTGATCCTTACCTCGTTCTCTATCCTGCTTGTATTATGCTTGGCAACATTGTCAGTTGAAAGTGCACCTGTTTGTGATTCACTCGCATCCGCAAAAACTAAGGTAAGTATAGAAAAATATTGTTGGAATTGCAAAACTGATAGTATATTTCAGAAGTTAACTTGCATGAAAAAATGGGAAATTCAGTATTATTTAGGCTGTAATAATTAAATAGCCTAAAATATTTCTTGGGTCATTTATATGTAATGGTATTGCTGAGAAATTCAAGGAATGACCGGAGGCGATTGTTTACTGTGTTGGCAGGAATTTTAAAACAATTTTTTTTTATGCATACACTTTATTTACTACATGAGGTAATGTTTCATGAAAGCAACCATAATTAAAAGAAATATGAGGCTGATCCGAAAACTGACCTATAGATGGCCACTCTTTTTCTATTAACGTTGCACTTGCAGCGCTGTAGATTGTAGTTGTCGGGAAAGACGTTACTCGGGACAAAGGAGTCCCGCAACAGCGATGTTTAATAAAATATAGTGTGTAAATTAAGCAATAGTGTATTACGAGGTGTATTATTTATCTCCAGATGGCAGGAATACTTGAGGAAACATGTTCATAAAGGTAGCCCCGCCCGAGGCCCCGCCATTTTGGATTTTCCAAAAAGAGATTCTTGTGCTAGGTTTGTACTGCGTTATGCCAGTTTTTTTTAAAAAAAGCCTAGCTTCTTGTGCTGACTTGTGCCGCTATTTCTCATTTTTTCTTAATTTGCAAAAACGGTTTATAACATTAAAAAATATATATCCAACTGCCATAATTTAGTTTCAAAAATCTCGCAGATATAACACCATATTTCAGTCGAAAAAAAGCCTCCAAAGTAAATTTAAATTGGCGTAGAACCACTGACTACAGTAAGTATTACTTGCCGAGGTGAAAAGTGAAAATAATGACATTTCAGCATGGTCTTGGTGCAAGATTGCCAAACTTTGCACATCTTCTCATAAAACAAAGTGATTAGTTACGGAATCTAAGTAAAGACGACTAATTATAAGACTGTTCAAGGGGTAAAATTAAAAAGGACATGCAATGTGTTCCAACGTTCGGACGAATTGTACGAAATACTATTTACCCGGACGCCGCTTCGCTCGCTCCGGAAACAGAACGAACAGAAACTCACCCAAATTAATGCTAAAAGCTGATGAATAAAATAATTAATTTCTTGGGTTGATATAGGTTAGTTTTTGTTGGTATTGCAATGCATGAGGTAAAATATTTAACAAATACATGCATGCAAGGAATGGTGTATTCCATTCGTAAATCAGCGTGTATTTGCATTCATTCACCTGAATAAAAGAAGAAGATAGACAATCGTGCACTATTTTTTACCAATAGAATTCGCTACCTTCTAAAAAAATTAACGAAACTGCAGCAAACATTAAGAATAAATTTGGCAACAATGTGTCTTTTGAAAAATTGACGCTTTGGACAAATAACAGCAACAACTCAGCCATTCCATAGTTTTTAATGTAGGTAAATCGGACAATTTAAAAAAAAATTCTTATACATTTTCTGCAACTAAGCACTAAGCAAGAAAAGAAAAGCGGCACAAGTCAGCACAAACTGAGCACAAATCAGCACAACAAAAATATGACGGGGCTTGCACAAGTCAGCATAAACTGAGCACAACTCAGCACAACAAAAATGTTTAAAAAACAAAAGAATGGCGGGCTCGGGCGGCGATAATTTTTTTAAAAAACGAGATGCTATATCTCCGGAAATTTTCAACATTTTTGAAATTAAATTGCGGCACAAAGCAGCATAAATCTAGCCCAAGTGAGCACAGCAAAATAAGTTCGAAAAACCTAAAATAGGGGGTACTTGATGGATTTTGGGGAAACGCCTAAAAATACATATAAAGGATTTAAGTATGAAACATGCAACATTTTCCGGAAACAACATTCCAGAAGTGTCAAAGAAAGGACGTCTTTTGCAATAGCGTCTAGGTATTGAAAAGAATATCATGAATAAAAGGAGGAACAAAAAAGAATAACTGAAAAATTAAAAGAGCAAAGAAAAATCGCTATAGAGAGAAGAAAAACTGTAGGAGGGAAGAAAATCTAAAATAAAAAGAAAATAAAAAAACAAAAGCGGTGAAGAAAAGGGACTCTTCTTATAGTTCTAGTGATATAGATATTTTAGACTTAGAATCGTTGGAAGAAAAAATTAAGAGTCAATAATTATTAATGAATTTATTTTATCAACTAATTTCACTACTGTAAATTTAGTAGTTCCTGAAATTGCAGAATATAAAAAAGAGAATGACTTTCAATTATATTTGTTAAAATTTAAATATATTAATTAGTGTCTTTAATTTTTTATTTGAATTTCTGCGGTAAAGTACTTTTTGTGGTCATTAACAGATTTTCATTTGGTCATTTACTCGAAGTAACTGCTCAATTACTAGGATTTTATACACAGTATCTCGAAAATTATTAAATCTTTTAAACAAGTATAGCAATTTAAAGATTTTATATTAGACATGCAAATTAATAAGAATATTTCCCTCATGTATAAAATATCCCATTAGAGGAGTGCAATTCTCGGAAAATTACAGCGAATATTTCCCTCATGTATAAAAAATACTATTAGAGGAGTGCAATTCTCGGAAAATTACAGCGATAATTGCACTGTAGAAACCGAAAGAGCACGGCGATAATTGCATCGTACGTATCTATGGTAATTCCATTATAAACTTACGATGACAGGGAAAATTTATAAATTACGTCAAAGTCAAAATATATTTTTAAAATGTCTCGCTTCGGGAAATATTCCCCCGAATTACACTCGTGCATCAAAATAACCAGATAATTTTGCATTCGAGTGTGTTGCCTTAGAAAAACTGCATTCGGTCATTTTCATATTTTGGAAAAAGAGCCCTCCACCTTCGGTGTCGGGCTCTTTCTTCAAAATATGAAAATGAACTTATGTAGTTTTTAGACAACACACTGTCATGCAAAATTATCGGTAATTTTGATGCACTTGTGCAATTACTTCCGATAATTATTTAGGTATATTTTTCTTATGCAGCTTTTTGTGAGTATTTCAATATATCAACCGATTTTTACGCCCTTGCTATATGTACTTATTCGTTATATATATTCTAGGTAGCTCGGTTTCCGAGAAAAAAAAGTCGCATTTCAGTCTTAAAGCGGCTATAATTTACGGTCGGATAATGTTCCGAAAGTCGGGCGAGCACTACAAAATCTCAAAATGTGACGGTAAAAGTTGGAGTGCATTTCAAGTGAAAATTATTTTTCATGCTTTCCGCCCCTCGTTAGTACCACGCCTGCTCGTACAGCGAGAGAAAATGTTTTCACGATGACGAAAGGTAACGGAAATCGCGAGATTGTCGTCCATCATTAATTAATAAGTTTATCTACAACCATTTGATAAACCGATGCATAATACTTATGATAGTAAGGGCTTTAACAAGTGCCATTATAGTTACTTATAAAACAACAAGTGCCAATAATTGGATTCAATCCGAGAGTCACTACTATGAAAACGACAAAATTTCAACATAGATAATGTGTTGACGTAAATGTTACGCTTTCTAGTGAAGTATTTTGTGTGTTTTAAGCCTGATGCAAACACTTTGAGCAAATCTATGACTTGGTTTGCACAAGACAAATTTTACGACTTAGTTTGATGATCGATGTTTAATTGAATCCAACATGAAATCCTATTTTTTAATGGCCTTAAGTTTTCCAACCATAAAAATAGAATACGATTTCACAAAAATCAATTACTGTTTAAACACTATTATAACAAAATTTTATATTAAATGTGATGAAATTCAGAACTTTTCAAAATCAAATAGAACTTTAAAATAAAGCGAAAAAGTATTCGAATTTGCGAGACTTGGATAATTGAAAATTATAGAAAAATCATTAAACACCCTATATAAATTTTCGAATGCTTTATATCATTCTTATTAAGTTTGATAGATACGTCGCAAAATTTTTCGGGGTTATATAGTACTTTTTAAGATAAGTGTAACATATAACAACAGATTTTGCCAAAAGTTTCCAGAAAAATGCATCGCGTATTAATTTACGAGTTTCACGAAAATTTTTCTTTCGATTCAATAAATTACAGAACTTTTTAAGGAGAGAGAGAGTCATATACTTTATATCTCTTGCGAGACGAAAATTTCAAACCGCGTCGTTAGGCAGCCTTGAAAAATCACTCTCAGGCAGCCAAAGAAGTATTCAGTTCAAAAACGAATTTTGAAATGCTCAATAGCTGCTATTATTTTGCCTCAGTAGAGCTTGCTATTATTTTGCCTCATATTCCATTCAAAAGAATTTTGTAAATACTTCCAAACGAAAAGATGTAAACGCGGTTTGTGTTGAAAATTTGTATTTTTTTTTTATCTTCCTTAGGAGTAAGGTAAGTAACGGACAAAAGCTTACAAAATTCCGGAAGAACTTGTTTTGTTTTCTCAAATTATCCTTTCGAATTTTTTAAGGTAGAGTGAAAAGGGTATTGGATTTTTGCAAAAGACAAAAGGCACTGCAGCGGAAAGAAAAATGCGCTATAATTAAAACATCTCGTATCAATTCATCCGCGTAAAATTACTTAATATCTATTAATAAATTTCATAAATTTATTGAATGGTCATTCATATTTTTTAAGATATGATGAAGAAAATTACAAAAATGAGAAAATGCACGGGATCGGAAAATTTAACATTCCGGAAAAGTGCGTCTTTATTTAAACAACTCGTATGTATGTATTCTGCCTAAAATGTACATTAGGTTTTAGATTAATTAGTGCTTTGTATAGTGGGTGAGAAAAATTTATTAAATTTTTATTAAAGGATGAAAAATGTAAGTACAAATAAAATTCCGGAAAAATTTGTTTGTTTTTATATTTTCCCTTTGAATTCTGCCGAATATTTCTAATAAGTTTAAGGTAGAGTGGAAAAAGTATACGATTCTTGTACCGTAAAAGTCAAGATTCTGAAAAAAATACAATTTAAACATCTCGTATCAATTTTCAAATTCACGTAAAATTTCATTTAAAATGAATAAATTTCAGAATTTTTTCGATATCAATTTATATAAGATATAGTGAAAAAAATTACAAGAACGAGAAAAATCACCGAATTGGATATAAGATTACGGAAATATTCGATTTTAATCAACAAGCACGTTTGGTTTTTGCAACTTTACCTAAATTACCCACTAAATTTAATAAGTTTTAACATCTTACCTTAGGTTAGTTTGAGTTTTGGGACAAAATTGGAGAAACAATAAAATAAATTATTTGGACGAAACTTGACTAAACGAGAGATACACGATTGGCATAGAAGGATGGTCTATTGGAATTAAAGCGCCTTCTGGTAAAGGAAGCCGGTTAATAATTGAAAGATTAATCGAATACCTACTTACCTGTATGAAGATTAATCGTAATTTTCCGAGCTTGTCTTCCGATATGATTACATTGTAGTTTCTGAATCATCATACCCATCGATACGTTTTTAAAGCATAAAGTTTTTTATCCTCAACCCGAGTGTGCTATCGCACTTCGATGCTTACTCATTCTGTTTTAGAGCAAAATTGCCCGCCTAAGGGGCATGTGGTTGGGAGGGTTGTAATCATATCGGAAGACAAGCTCGGAAAATTACGATTAATCTTCATACAGGTAAGTAGGTGTATTCGATTAATCTTTCAATTTTCCATCGCTTGTCTTCCGATATGATTACATTGTAGCTGTTTAAAGCTAGATGGTGCAATTTTGCATTATTCTACCTTCAATCCTGAGAATACCACAAAAACACAATTAAGGCAGCAAAGTAGTTCAATTCAACTCTATTTTAAGTATGACAAAAAAAATCAATTAAAATTCTATCCCATGCATATTCTAGATAAATAAACATATTTTATAATATAATATATTATTGATATACAATCAGAGCAAAACAAATGTAATAAATTGAACCTTAGGCAACGGAATACTTAAAATGCTACCTATTAGGGCTAAGATATACCCAAATTTAAAATTGTATTGGCAGATATGTCACTGGGTGTACCTAGAGGTCGAGTATAGAATCTGAAAAAAGTGTCAGAATTTTAGGACTCCACCCTGCTATATTCTTAATGACATTTAGGTTTATGTCAAACTTAAAGGCTGCTCACGTGCGTGCTGGCGTGTCTTACACTATATCCGGTAAAGACGTTAACGTTCATTCCATACCATTGTTTATTAAAATTAAGTTGATCCACCTACTCAAGGTTTGAGTTATTGCGTGGTGATGTGGTTTTTTTTTTTTTTTTTTTTTGACAGTTAAGAATAGGGATGTATAATTGGAACGCATGTGCACGGTGACTTTAATGCACTGCTTTATAGAATTTGCGACATATAATAGGTAATTCTGATTTTTGAAAATACGAAAAATGGGCTGGCTTTTATAGGGAGCTGAGGTTTAAATTTTTTCCGAAATCTTCAATTTTGACTGTAGAGTCTCTATTATTGTCGATCGTAATTTTGCTTAATATTTGGATCCGATGTGCTGAATTTAGTGCCATAAGTGTTTAGTGTTACCGTTTTCTTTTTAGTTTATCAAGTGATAGAGGTAAAGTGTTGATACATAGAGTAATACAGGTTCAACGTTCCATGTAAAATCGTATTTAGGTTTAGGGGGCTTTAACTTGTAGCCTCCTTTCAAAAATCTTTTTATTATATTTTAATCCCTATTAGGCGGTGAAACATAAAGTTAAGAGCTGATCTATAGGTACTTATCAAGACGTAAGAAGCTCCTTTGTTTATTTCGCGAACTAAAAAGTCCAGATAAATGTTTAAATTATAAGTAAAGACATCGAAATTTTGCTGTTACAGAAATTATAATACCTACTTATTAAAACAAGCGTTGTATGTTAAATATTAATTAACAATTTGTTTTAATAAAAATATTTATAGGTACGCCTATGTTATTACTATTAAGTTAGCAACAGTTTAGACAGTAGGATAACGTTGACAGTGTTGTTGTTAGATATATTTTATATATCGTTGCAATATTATAAATACATAAAGTAAAAATACTAAAAGCCGGTGTTTTATCAACACAGAACAAGCAAAAACCAATTTTAAGATCACAACATTGTACTGTTTTCAAGTTCCTTCTGAGACGGATGCAAACATTATTGGCATGGCGTGACCGGAAATGCTTCTTTGAAGAAATGCTTCTCAGACAGTTTCCTTGCCACCAGGAAAAATTTCCTGTCTAACAGATGAGAGTCTCTATAGAGAGTAACTAATTTTGACTCGATTTAAAAGTCAACGGTTTTCCAACTAATAAACTAGGAAACACGGTATACCAGGGCTGTACTAGCCACCAATATTCCGGTGGCATCATCATTTTATCTAAAGCCTTAAATAACATAGAAAACAAGGGAAAAGCGTAAAAATACTCATCATGCCAAGAAATTGTAAATGCATCGACAACTGTGGAGGTTGAATCTAGAAACCAGGAACAGGCATTTTACATTAAAATAAGTTGCAAATAAATCTAACCCCTTATTATTTTCTGATATACCTGCTTGTTTAGTTCGTATTCTGTTTCAATGGAAGTTTGTCTTGATGCCTTGTCGGGTTCCGTTTTTCTTTTAAAGCGATATAAGATGCGAAGAGTGTTATACGTTTTGTTCACGCTAGTCTAAAATTTGAAAGGTTATATTGGTTAAGTTGCGATATTTTACGCGTTCCCTACGATTAATGCAGGATATTGCCGTCTTATTATCGATTCTAAGTAAGACTCTAATATTTCCATTTGATTTAGTAAATAATTGTAAGCCATGACAAGCAGCTTTAACTTCAAGGTAATTAATATGGTTAGACTTGTCGGCTTTTTCCCAAAACTCGCGACATTTTTGGCCGTTACAATAGGCACCCCAGCCTGTAGGAGACGCAGACGCATAAAAAGAAACAAAATTCCAATGAAAACGTACTAGGCTTCATATTTACAGTATATTCTTGATTGTCTATCCACTAGCTAATAATTTGCTTTGTATCTTTTAAAATTAATATTCTGTCATGTACGACTTTCCTTTTAAGGCCTTAAATTTTGCGTGACCTTGTCTTTTGATACTATGACGACTCTGAGGAAACGGCAGGAGTCGCTGCTACCAAAACACCAATAATTTTTGCAAAATCTCGAATCGTAGTAACTGACTTGTTAATATATTTTTTAATTGCCTCTTTTATTGAATTCATTTTCTCAAGAGGTAAAGAAACGGTCGAAGAAACGGTCCTGTGAATTAACTCATAAGTAAATCCTAGGTAAGTTATTTTTATGATGGTATTAACTGACTTTTTCTGTATTTATAATAATTCCAAAATCATTTAGGAGCATTATACACATTGCAAAACAGTAAAGTGCATCAGCCAAGTCTGACAAATGGTTGGTGTTGTTAGCCCAATTGGTGTTGTAGGAACCTTTGCAAATAATTAAATTTGCACACAATAATATTTAGTCAAATAACTAACACCCTGTAAAGTGTACAGCTGTTTTACAAACAAGAGTCTTCAGGAGATAATTTAGTCAAAACAATTTACACCCTGTAAAGTATGCAGCTATTTTGCAAAAAATAAGGAGTCCATGGTTGCAGTCTTAATTAAATAGGTCCACGATCATATTAAAATATATACTGTTGGCTCACAGCCTTTTAATCGCTTAAGTGATGATAGAATTTACTGAATAGCCCACGGCTATCCCTCAGAGAGTATGGCCCACGGCGTTAATGCCAAATATGTTTTGCCATAACATCCTGTAAAGTATGCAGCTATGTTGCAGACAATAGTCTGCGGGTGATATTTTAGTCAAAACAGCTAACAGGCTGTAAAGTACACAGCTATTTTGCAGACAATAGTCTGCGGGTGATATTTTAGTCAAAACAACTAACACCCTGTAAAATATACAGCTATTTTGCAGAAAAGAAGGAGTCAGTCCATGATAGCAATTTTAAGTAGGTCCACGACCATACTAGAAATATATACTGTTTTTTGTCCCTATTGGAATTGATTATTGCTGCATAAACAGGGGAAATATTATACATACAAAATGTATCTGATTATCATTTGGCGGTGACAAGTTTGAAGTTGGCATATTAAACGATCACTTCTTAGAAAGTCAATAGCCAACTTTTAGTGAGAAGTCGAATAGTTAGGTCCTCGAGCCTAGGCTTAATCAATTAATAATTTATAATAAAAATAATATTAATTTTTTTTTGTATTGCGAAGCCCTCGGCCTAAACCTATTCTTTTTCTATGCCCTCGGCAAGAATTTTTCGATTGAGTGCTATTTGTATGCAAATTATAATACCCTCGGCCTATGCACAATCTAACTCAATGTAACCAACTCTTTGTTAGAAAGTCGAATAGTTAGGTCCTCGACCCTAGGCTTAATCAATTAATAATTTATAATGAAAATAATATTAAGAATTTTTTGTATTGTGAAGCCCTCGGCCTAAATCTATTCTTTTTCTATGCCCTCGGCAAGAATTTTTCGATTGAGTGCTATTTTGTATAATATGCAAATTATAAGGCCCTCGGCTTACGCACTATATAACTCAATCTGGCCAACTCTTTGTGGGGAAGCCGAATAGTTAGGTCCTCGACCCTAGGCTTAATCAATTAATAATTTATAATAAAAATGATATTAAATATTTTTTTTTGTATTGCGAAGTTCTCGACCTAAACCTATTCTTTTTCTATGCCCTCGGCAAGAATTTTTCTATTGAGTGCTATTTGTATGCAGATTATAAGGCCCTCGGCCTATGCACTATCTAATTCAATCTAACCAACTCTTTGTGGAGAAGTCAAATATTTAGGTCCTCGACCATAAGCTTAATTAATTAATAATTTATAATAAGAATAATAATAACAATTTTTTGTATTGCGAAGCCCTCGGCCGGGAGGTATTCTTTTTCTATTGCCCTCGGCAAGAAAAGAAAAATTGATCGAGTGCTATTCGTACGCAAATTACAAGCCCCTCGGCCTATGTATTTTAATTTCTATTTCTCTTGGTTAGGTCAACGTATTGTGCCTTACTGAAAAACTGCATGAATATGAATTTAATAAGCCCTCGGCTGTTATGCAAGGTTTTTAATTATTCTAATTACTTAAAATAGTCTAGTTGTAATTAGTGAGCTTACGTAAACAAATGAAAGACCGAAAATAAAAATTGATTATGTTCTACTAAATGAAATCCAGCTATTTTATTTTTAATCTCATGTCTAAACTTTACATTTCACGTACTCCGTACAGACTACTTCTTTTACCTCTCTATACCCTAGCTAATCTAGCCCCGGGGCCTACTACTTTTTGCACTACTCAGTTTTTGGTTTTCGTGAAACCCGATATTATACTTGTTTTTTTTTTTGTGACAACAAACCGCCCAGATAGCAGTCTCTTAATTTAGCCACAAACACTTGTATTATATATATTATTAACAAAACCTAATCTTACACAAACCTCAATACAACTTATCAACTGTACATTGTATCATTGTATGTAGATATTTGGCCCTCGGCATACTATATAGGAAATTGATTAACCTAAACAAGCATAAACGAACCCCAAAACAACTAATCAACGACCATTTATTGTTCGTAAATATTAGGCCATTAACACTTACTTGAGGAACTGGACAATATATTTTCCCTTCTTTTCGTCATTTTATTTCAAAAACACAAACACAGCCCGTTTTTTCAACGTATTCGAAGGATACGTAAAACAGAATGAGTAAGCATCGAAGTGCGATAGCAGACTCGGGTTGAGGATAAAAAACTTTATGCTTTAAAAACGTATCGATGGGTATGGTGATTCAGAAACTACAATGTAATCATATCGGAAGACAAGCGATAGAAAATTATACATATTGCCAAAACCCACTGGAGTATGATGTATTTCAAGCTTGTTTGGAACATTCATGAATATAACTTGGTGGAGCAATCTAGTTTAGTTGAATTAAATCGCTACACAACTGAAAGTTTTCTAGCAGCGTGGTAGACATTATTGAGGTCAAAAGGTTCAATAGGTCAGTGACAGGTGATAATGAAAAGAGGGAATTTGGGAAAACAATGTTTAAATTCTCTTCTTTACGGTAATATTAAGGCTCAATGTCGAGGAAAAGCAAAATGTAATAACTGTGCTGGTATTCACGAAAGTGAATGCACCTTTTCTACTAAATGCTATCACTGCAATAATTCAAGTCATAATTTCACGGACAAGGAGTGTCCTGAATTTCTGAGGCAAAAACAAATTAGAGTACACATGTCTATGACTTCTAGTTCTTTTTTCGATGCTAAGTTAGCTTATCTTAAAACGACGAGGCCATTTTTTATGAATATGGAATAAGATTTTCCGAAAATTGGGCAATTCAGTCCTCAACCGATAGTCCAAAACTCAAGACCTTGCTTAGGAAACAATGTTAGGTTCTCTCAGGATATATTGAGTAATGCTCATTTGCCAACCTACAGTGAGAGCAACTAAATATACAGCTTCAAAAAAACGTAAACCATCGACTCCTCCCCCATCTCCGGGATATAATAAAAAGGATCACTCGAATTGTTTATTTCCTTCTTCGAGCAGAAGTTCCTTCAATCCAATTGATTGGGGAGAGAGCTCTCTCCATTATGCATACCTGATACCCCACCAAGAGTTTTTTTTAAAGGGAAGTTATTGCAAAATTACAGTCTGTTTTGGGTGATGATGATCCTGTTCTGAAATTTGAATCACTGGAATCGAAGTTGACTAGGATGAAAGATAGGATTAAAGATGCTTTGTCATTTATAGAGAGCTACTAAGTTTGAGGGGAAGAAGTCTCGACATTATACAATGGAACATAAGAAGTTTAAGTGCAAATCATGCAAATTTACAAATTCTCCTAAAGGAACAGTGTCCAGATATTTTAGTTTTGTGTGAAACCTGGTTAAATACAGAAGTTAAGTTTAGCTCTGTTGGTTATTATGTTAGGAGACAGGATCGGGCTGATGGCAAGGGAGGTCTTGCTTTTATAATTAGGAATTGTATAGATGTGTCGGAAGTTGAAATAAACTCATCTTATCTTCATCAGAATGTATAGATAATGGTTATTGAATTGCACAAATATATTTTTCACCTTGCAAACATTAATATTCCTCCAAATGCTCTGCTGGAGGAGTGTCACTGGAAAATACTTATATCATCGGTTCCTGACGGATTTCAATGCAAATCACCCTGTATGGGGTAGTTCTATAGAAAATCATAAATTAATTAAAAGTCAGTTTTCAGCTTGTTTGGACTTTATTGTTAAGCTTTTAAATCAAATGCCAACGTTTCGATGCATTCCGCATCATTCTCAAGGCCAGATTATTCGAGCTACGGATCGCATTAATTTGAACGATCTATATTTTTCTATAAAAAAAAATGCTAGTACGGTACTACTGCTTGCCGAGATGTTTGGTACTC
>JAEQML010052968.1:0-41247 GCA_016904865.1 Pissodes strobi
ATCGCTAATTTACCGTTCTTCGAATCCTGTATTATTTGGGCGGTATAGACGAATTTGTCCATTAGATATTGACTGAAAAAACCTTTTCACGGTGAACACTACCGTAGAGTGTTTTTTTTAATGAGCGGGCGTCTCGTTCTTCTTTTAATGTTTTGTGTTTTAACACTTCTCTTTACGCATATAAAACACTTAAAGCGCAGACATTTCGGTAAATCAGGAAAATTACAGGAACGGGTTATTTTTGGAATATTCTCATCATGAAAAGACACAACATCCGATGTTAATCGAACTATGTCGATTAGCCTAGACTATGGCCCCGGTTTGCTTTCAGCGATCTTAGCTCAATAGAGGCTTTCATGAATTAAATGCAGTTTCATACAGTTGAATTAATGATTTTATTATAAATTGATGCTGTCAACATATCTAACTATATTTTGAGAAGCAAGCCTGTTTCTCGTAGGGTATAGATGCACAAAATAAGTATTACTTTATTAATATTAATTATTCTTCATGAAAGAAAGTCAAAAATTTAATATTCGATATAGGCCGGCACAAATTCCTGAGACTAAAATATAATGATCTAGCCCAATTTAACTTAGTTGATGGGTTCGAAATATAGGGTTTGATACGCTATTTATTATTGTTTTAAACCTTTTTATAAATATATCTTAATCATCATCATCATTGTTTTCAAGTTATCGCTTTTCCCGCATTTATTATATTATATTTATCCGAACTCCTTGCATCCTTCCAATTTCCTTTCTAAGTGCCTTTTCCACTTCTGATTTCTTTTAAAAAGAGCTAGAGGAATCGGGAGCGCAGAGGCCCGTCATAATAAAACCAAAGGGCTGACCCGTGGAGAGCCACGTCTACCGTCGGCGTCGCGACGGGTCGCTAAAATCAAGATATATAGGCGGGACTTGCTAAGGTACATATTAACAATATATAAAACCTGCATTAAGGTATATAACAAAATCTTCTACCAGTATAGTCTCGATATTTGTGTTTGTACCCTTCCCCAACCCACCCAGTGAAACGCAAAAGGGAGTTTTTCACACTGTTTTCTCCTGGTTTAACTCCCTCATCTCTTCCCGTCCATAAAAGCCTCCCTATATAGCCATCTGTCGATAATGAATTATGTACAAAACTACTGAAGGGACCGTCGATCGATCCCATGTAAGATGACTTAGTTTAGGGTTATTGCCAAGGATTTGGTCGGGAGTTGGTGAAGTAGACAGATCAGAGAAATATTTCCAAATGGACGCGTACTAAACCACCAAACATTAGTGTTGCAATTGTACGAATAGGACACCGGAAGTTGAGGAAGACATTTTAGAACGAATTTAGATTCGACAGCTAGGTTCGAAGCTTGAAGTTTGTAAAGATACAGTTAATAAAACTTTAAGTGAACAGCTTTTACCTTTCGACCTGGGTTTGAGACTAGGCTTCTATTGATTCATTAATTATGAAAAAAGTCATTAAAAAATTTGACTTATCGATGGCTGTTGTGTTACAAGAAAGGGCATGAGAAATTTACATAATGAACGAATGACGAAAATCCGCATGCAGTCAAGGTGACATTGACAGATTTATTATTGGTTCTATTTAAACGGCGTAAATCACCTGGAACGCATATAGTTCAGTAACATTACAGTTAAAATTGTAATATATCGGACAAAATTCTGAAAGTTTTAAAAAATGGTAGAAATATTAAGGATAGCATAAATATTAGTAAACTAAAAAGTTCCCACCCCTAAAGTATGTGCTTCATCCCTTACAACATTTTTTGCCACCCCAATTTTATTTTTTTTCGGAATATCTACGAAACAGTGCATGGTAGGTAAAAGTACTGATATACAGAGTTGTTCCTCATAAAATTCTCTACAAAAAAGGTTCTATGACAATTTCCCCTAAAATGTCTCATTGTTTGGTAAATAAAGCGCAAACGAAATCAGAGCGGGATATATAATTCGTTAAATATATGGCTTATTATCCAAAGCGCCCAAAGTGGTCTTACCCAAAAAAGTTAAAATATAAATCGATAAACACTTTTTCACACTCCATAGTGTAATAAGTTTTATTTTCTCGCACTACACCCTCTGTGACGACTCAAGGCCACTACGATGATGCATTACTTTTAGGGCGGGCGCCAAATGTAAATGACGGCTGTTGCCATGATACCTACAACTTTTTATTCGTATCATGGGCTGTTGCCATGATACAACTTCTTATTTGTATCATGGGCTGTTGCCATGATACAACTTTTTATTTGTATCATGGGCTGCTGCCAGACTTTATATTATATATTAGATTGCATTTACTGTGTAACTGGAAGTAACCCTTATGTATACGCCTTATTTCTCACATTATTATTAATTTTAGGAAAAAATGTATAGGAACATTTTTTGTAGAAAATTTTATGAGGAATATTTTTTTATATAAGTTTTTTTTTATCAAAAAGTGCACCGTTCTCGAGATAATCTAGAAAAGTTGAAAAAGGGGCTAAAAACGACGTCCTAGGGGATGAAACACACTATTTAGGGGTGGGAACTTTTCAGTTTAGTATTTCTTATGTCATCCCTAACATGCCTACCAATTTTCCAAACATTCAGAATTTTGTCCGATATAAATCGTAATATTACTGAATTAATAGTAAATTTGCCAAATTTCTCGGATGATCTTCCACTGGCTGCTAGACAAAATATGTGACTTCAAAACTTCACATTAATGTTGGTAATCGTTTAAATGAGAATTTTCAAAATCGATCGATCACAGAGAGAATGACGCGTCTGTAAATTAGTCGTCCGGCTTACCGGATTTAATACCTATGAATTGTTTTTATGGAGAAGTCTTAAAGATATGGTATTTCTCTAGACCTATAAACACCGCCAAGAAGAATCGAGGGCTCGAATACAAAATTCAGTATACATTTTACGGATAAATGCAGAAATTATGAAAAGGGTGCAGTTCATCTTTGTCCGTAAAATTAATCTTTGTGTACAGGGTGGTTCGAATTCGAGTCTATGTATGGGGAACCCGAAAACCGTAAGAGATACAGTGTCGGTCGAATTAGGACAAAATTTCGCATTTAGGTGCTTAATAGTATTAAAATTCCGAGTATTTCCAGAGATAACCGAAAAAAAAACGGGTTTCCTGAGCGTATTTAATTGCACTCTTGCATTGGCAATTTTTCCGCTCTATCGAATGATGGTAATACCGGTTTGGAATCCGACGTTTCATTTTCAAGGAGTCATCATCAACTTTCTTTTTTTAAATACGAACTTTATTTTGTTTATCGTTTTTCAGATGATATTGGCGTTATTAATATGAATATGTGTTTCTAATTTTTTTTTATTAATTTTTTTATTATATTTTTTTATTTTTTAAAATTATTTTGCTTTGGGGTAAAAATAAACGAACCTGGTTATTTAGTTTTATTATTTTTTATTTTTATTAAAAATAAAGGCTCTAATTTTCCACTTAGCACTAAAAACAAAATAAAATATTTTTAGAGATGTAAAAATTTCAAAAGTAACAAACTATTTAAAATTATGCCAAAGCAAAATAAGTAATTTAAAAAAAAATCAAAGTTAAAATTCATATTAATAACGCCAATATCATCTGAAAAACGATAAAAAAATAGAGTTCGTATTTAAAAAAAAATAAAGTTGATGATGGTCCCTCAAGACGAAACGTCGGATTCCAAACTGGATACCACCATTGGATAGAGCGAAAAAAGTGGCAATACAAAAGGACAATTCAATTTGAAATCCGTTTATAAATAAGCCCAGAAAAAAATAATACAATTAAAAAAAAAAATTCGAATACCTCCGGAAATACTCGAAATTTTAAAATTTTCTAAACGGCATATTGTTAGGGCTCTAAATCCGCAATTTTACCTTGTTTAACCGCCACTGTATCTCTTGTTTTCGAGATACCCATACATAGACTCGAATTCGAGTCAACCTGTACCTGAAAATTGAGGTCATTTTGAACAAATGCTGAGAGAGCTTTATGGAACAATTTATAATATAAATTTGCTGTTTTGGTTTGTTATTGATTTGCGCGTGTTATTCCTATTGTTTTTTTTCCACTTAATTTTTATCATTGTTAATTCGTTGTTATGCATTTTTTTTAATATTGGCCTGTTGGCCCTTAAACATGCTCCAAATTTCTCGGACCATCCATAAACCTGGATAAAGTGTGAAATTGGGCTACGACGAGTTTCAGGAAGCAATAAAATATTTAAAATCGATTATCTCAGAAACAGCTGCTCGAAGCAACACCTATTAGGTATCCGTTTTTTTGGACAACACATGTCAAGGAATAAGAATATACTGCAGCACAAAAAAGCATAAAGCTTTAGATATAGGCGAAGTGCTGACTGGAGCCCTCTTCAATGTAAATCGAAACTGTGATCAAATCTCGATTTCTAATCCTAAAAATTCCTTAGGTATCAAATTTCATGCAGGTCATGTTATTATTAAGATAAATATCTACTAAAAAGTAAAAAAAAATAACGTTATTATTTTTTTTTTACTACAGAAATGTTCATTGTTTAATCGAATTTTTATCTTCATTAAGAACAAAGATCCCAAAGACACATTGTATATTCGTATAACAAGTTCGAGCAGCTTTTGGAAAATACTGGCTCAGACTTATATTATGTTTTTTAGTAGCCAAGTAGAGTAGTTTTAATTTTGTGCTACATTTGTACATATGTATGCAAAAAGTATCAAATGGTTAAAACTGTTCTTGATTAGAATCGCGATAAGAATAAAATTTACCAAAATGGAATTATTTTACTAACAAATAAGGAAACTAGCGAATACAATTATTTGCCTATTTAAGTACGAACGCTTTTATGGCTGGAAACACATTATTCAAAGCCTATTTCGTTAAGTTACATCCTAGCGAATTAATCGCGTTTTAAGGGCATAATAAAAAACAGCCGATTAGAGGAAAAATGTACGAGCTAAATTAAATAAGTCAAGGTTATGATTCATTTATGATCACAGGGTTGTCTGTTGGAGCTCTAATAGAATAATAAATACTGCACATCAAAGAAACTGACTTCTTTGCGACTAAACAGCCTTGAAATAACAAATTATTTATCTTTTAATTGATGAATAATTATCATGGATAATTTCAGCAAAATGCTCTCCAGGTCCCAGTTAGGGGAGAAAATTCGAGCTAGACTTACGTTAAAAACGAATAAATGTTATCCAACTGATAAAGACCAGTATGAAATGGAAGATTTTTTAGAACATCTTGAAACTATAATATAATTGGTCGTTCGTGAAGTCTTTGAAGCGGAGTGGTGGAATACCTTGTGTAATGGCATATAAGGGCGAAACCTTTGAATATGGCGAAACCAAGAACACTCCTCAGCAGATTGTGCACTCGTTTGGGCAGCACTTTCAGGTCTCCTATATATACACGACACACTGAGGAGTCGGATGTTGTACTGGTCAGTACTAACTCTCCCGCGATACTACACAATCGTAGCTTCACCACAGAGATACTGGCTAAGTTGAGTTCTCTGGACATCGGGAAGGGCCCAGGTCCTGATGGAATCTCTCCCATACTCTTCAAGAAATGTGGAGAGTCCATCGCTGATGTTCTGCGTATTATCTTCCAGAGGTTCATCGATTCTGGTTACTTTCCCAAAGGATGGAAGCAATCGACCATATTTCCCATCTTTAAATCGGAAAATAAGAACGCCATTGAAAACTGTAGAGGCATCTCTTTGCTTTCCATTAGACCTAAGATCTTTGATTCTATATTCACCGATGAAATATTCTGTTAATTTAAACAACTGATCTGTGAGGAACAACACGGTTTCTTTAAGGGGCATTCAACAGCCACCAACCAGAGTTACTTGATTGAAAAAGTGCACGCTGGTTCTCAGGTGGATGCTATTTCTACTGATGTTTCGGAAGCATTTGACAGTGTATCACACAAACTACTATTAAGGAAACTCTGTAGTATGGGAATCGGTGGGCAATATCTGAATTGGAGCGGATCATACTTGACTAGGAGAGAGAGGAGAGAACAGTGTGTCAAGCTAAATGGCTTAGTCTCAGAGCCAATAGATGTTGTTTCGGGTGTGCCACAGGGTTCTCATCTTGGTCCGGTTCTGTTTTTGTTGTTTATTAACGACGGCGACGCGGCGACGTAGTGTCGGTTTTCAAGTCTTGCATGTGTCTACTTTACGCAGACGACTTAAAGCTGTATGCTGAAATGAATTCATTGGCCGGCTACTACGCAGTCCACAATGATTTGAATGATTTAGCTGTATGGTGTGAGAGTAATGGGTTGCAACTTAATGTCACCAAATGCAAAGTTGTGCGCTTCCATCGTCGCAAAGGCATCGTTCTTTTCGATTATGTTATAGGGGAGGATTGTTTGGATACTGTGGAAACAATTAGCGACTTGGGCGTGGTGTTTTATAGGGAGATTACGTTTGATAACCAAGGGAAATAGAATGCTGGGATTCTTCAAACGCACATGCAAACATCTGCGGGACATTGGGGCAATAAAATCTTTGTTCATTCTGTCCTCGAGTACAATAGTATAATGTGGTCTCCTTTCCACAGATATTGATGCCGAAATGCTAAAACGTATACAGAACAGATTTTGCAAGTTCGTTCTGTATAAGCACCACATATATAGAATTCGACATTTGTTGGTGGGTCTGAGATCCTTGGAGGAACGCAGGAAGTGTGCTATGGCTCTATTCCTTTATAAACTAATCAATGATGTAATCAACTGTTCACAGTAATGATAGTCAGGATACGATTTCGTGTGCCACAGAGGGTTTCTAGAAACAGTCAATTGTTTAAAGAAGGACCGGCATTTTACCGACTACGATTTGTTCGTTGGTTCTTTCTTCAGCCTCAGTACAAATATTTCAAGCGATCATTTTTAGAATGGTTTGACCGTGTGATGGGTGGATTGGTTTCAAGTTTGCACATTTTGCACCTCCAAATGTCGTATAGTGTGGTCAGAGTGTGTTTTTGAAATGTAAGTGTTTTTAAAAAGTTTAAATCTGTTTTCTGTTCATTGTAATAATGTTGTTCTATGTATTCTACGACAAACTCTAATTTGTTAGTGTAGGTTTACTTTCAACTTGAACTTTAATGTATATATAAATTGGAATGAAATAATTCTATAATCTACATGAATGAATGAATAAATAAATAATGAAGCTAACAAAAACACGTGAAATTAATGTAACTATGAGTGATCTCAGTCAGTGTAGATCTTCGTGGGAGCATATAATTATTATAAACGTTCTGTTTATGTTTTTGAATTGTTAAAAGTCAACTAGACCCTGTCGTTGTGAAGTAAGTTTAAACTTATCGAGGAGAGGAGATATCTTCGAATTAGTCATAGTAATGTTGTGTCATTAATGAAGACGAATTAAAAAAAACTTTAAGAAAAACAAAAGTACTTACTGATGGATGGATTCAAGCATACCAAGAGAATTCTATGCGATGAGAATGTATACAACTATACCTCGAATTAAACAAAAATGTAGGTAAGTCGTAGAAAATATAATTATGTACCTGGCGATTGGCTTTTCTATATAAAAAAACAAAATTACAAACCTTCATTTCGTGATCTAGAAAGGGATTTTTTAATATTTTCTCTTAAAAGTCCATTTTTCGATATTTTTGGAACAAAGAAACATTTAGGGAGTTTTTCTGCTTTAAATTTCCTACTGAACTGTCGTTTGGATTTTTCGATCCTCCTTACTTTTTCGGCACTAGAACAACCAGAAGTGACCCCCAAAGGCGTACAAAAAACAACAGACATTCATAAATTACCAAATGTTTACATGCCAACATTACAAATATTAACGTGAATATGGGACAAAGTAATGAATGAAAATAATGAAGATGGCGGGCGGCCGAAGCGCGTCCAACATTTCATTCATATACGGCCACAACGACGTTGTTTCTGTTGTTTCTCCCGGCGGCGCACCATAGGCGTACCATTGTAGGGAACACCTGTTTAAAGTCAGGTTGAAATAAGTCTGCAAGCAGAAAATAATAAGCCATTACAAAAATGAAAATGACTAGACATAAAAGAATGCATATCACATAACTAAGAAAATTAATTCTAAGTTACAGTGGGAAAACACCAATTTACGTTTATTTGATAATTGATTAGAGGATTGATTATAGGGTGTCGCTAGCCGCAGTGCCGGTCTATTTGGAAATAATACTAATTATATAAAGAAATAAATGAAAAAACAAATTTCATTAATTGCGTGTTCATACTTCGTATTCTGTTTTGACTCAATGCGTGGGTTCTCTGGGTTATCATAACTAAATATATTCGGTAACTAAGTTACTTACACCTTAAGTAGCGTTAAATTGAATTAACTATCTTAAGTACTTTTGGAGTATCTTAAAATCTGTTAGATTGCCTTAATAAGATAATTACTATGTTATCTACTTATCTAGGTTATTTTTCCCGTCGGACAGGAAATATACATTAGATACTTTCATAAATTTTTAGCTACTTATTTTTAAAAGTACCTAAATTACTCTCACAGAGTCTTATTTTTTTATGTATGATAGGTACTCTTGGAATGTTCTAAAACCCTTCTGCAGTAACTAAAGACACGTGATAACAAAGTTACTTCTTCCTTAAAGCAAGAAGTAACTATATCTCAGATGCTTTGGTACATTAGTTCGTAATAGTAATTTTAAATGATTAGTTCTTTATTTTGAGAAGTAACTAAATTACTTTTGGTGTGCTTGAAATTTTTTGAGGTATCTTAAGTAGTTTTCGAGTATTTTAAAATAATTCTGCAGTAACTAAAGACACTCGATAATTAAATTACTTAATTAATTAACTATCTTAAGTACTTTTGGAGTATCTTAAAAACTTTTGGATTCCACTGATATATATTTTCGCAGCAACTAAAGATACTTACTAGATTATCTACTTGTCTAGATTACTTTTTCCATTAGGCAAAAATGACCATACCTTTGATACTTTCGTAGCCCTACTGATTTTTAATAGCAACTAAATTACTCTTACAGTTCCTTAAGCTCTTAGGTATCTTAGGTACTTTGGAAGAATTTTAAAATACTTTTGCAGTAACTAAAGAAAGCCAATAACTAAGTTACTTAGATAGTGTAAAATTTAGTTAACTGTTAGTACTTTTGGAGTATCATAAGTTAATACTTCATAACAAAGAAATAATGGTAGTTTGTTCTATGGCCTTAAAACATTGGTTCACACCGGCATGATGTCCTGATAAGCTAGACATTTTGTTTTATCTTTTTTACTTACCCTTTCAGAAGCCTTGATCAGGTCTCTGAAGCACACATATATTGGATTCCCATATTCAAAAGATTCTTCTTCTAACTTATTGAGAATAAATAAAGATTGCAGCAGTTGTATGTACTTCTATTTTTTTGAAACCCTCGCAGCTGTCCCCTGGGTTTCTTATAGGACTGTCAGAAATATGTAGATAATATAGCCGTTTTCCATTTCTTTAATGCTATCAAGTTGAGAAAAGTTCATAGTTTGAGTTAATTTAATCGTATTTATCTATTTATCGTATTTACGTTTTAATGATTCTCGATTTTTTAATATTATATTTCCTGTTAATAATTGAAAATATTCTTCCTGCAGTATTATTTTATTAAAGCTATCTTTTCAATGGTGTCCTATCTTTTCTTTAGCTTTTATATATTGTTGTGTGCGACTTGTGTGTCACCCAGTATATTAATATGGCTTGAGGTATTTGCCATAATAATGAATATTTTCCATATTAAGTTGTAGAGAAGAAACTCATGAGAAACCTATTAACTACGTGTTTAAATGCAATTAAACTGACTCAGATCTGAATTATTCCCTCTAGGGTTTTAAATAGAAATTAGATCTGCTTTCTGACTTCCTGATGATTGCTTTCATCAAGAATGCAAAAAGCCAATCAGGAAAATTGCTCGAATATCGTTTGCCTTAATGGCTTGCAGCAATTGAGAGCACTTGATATTAACTATCTCGAATTAAATAGGTGTAAAAATGCAAACGATAATGGTAAACACACTAGAGAAGCCGTAGATTAAATTCATCTGCTCTTAACGCATAAGTTGTTCGTTGCAGGAATTTATTTAATTAAGAGTCTTATTTTGGGAAATTTGGTTTTCTGTTCATTGGATTATCCTTTCAAAGGACATAGCGGTTCAGTTATAATATTGGTTTGCGTAGCAGAAGTTATAGAATATTGTTCAAATAAATCAAATTTCAATTTATTCAAAACCAACTTCACTCCAAAATAATATTTTTGGAAATGATTAAAAAGGCAATTAGGCTATATTATATCTGTAAATTGTTAATAGATTTTACCGTATGACGTACTGTATATGACATACTGTATTTAATTAAGTTGCTTTACTTTACTTCACATGTGATTTATTATCCAGAAAAGTTGACGAAGCGATTCCTACGACTAAAGCACTAACAAAGAAAAATACATTTAAATATTCTTAAAAATTCGAGTTAAATTATTGGAAAAAGAAAAAAACATTTCAGGTATGATTGCACATATAATTATTTAACTAAGCCCTAAGGCTGAGTCCAGTGGTAACTATGGTTTAACATGACTTAGACCTATCTAATAATGCAAAACCCGACAGGCAAAATAGCATAAGTAAAAATTAAAAAAAAACAATGTTGAAATTAATGTTATATTGAAAAAGGGAAAATATTAATGAATATCCATAAACACTAACAGATTCCGATAAAATAAACTGAATTATAACAGTCAGAAAATGATAACGTACGTGATTGCTGATTAGAGCTAAATTACATCCAGCAGTCTGCTGTTATACCATTTTACTAGTTGAATTATATCGAAATCGCCATTCTATCAAGAACGAAAATTTTCGGTCTTTAAATATGAATTAAATTTCAAAATAACACATACATAGAATTGGTAACGTCATATATTTATTAGCCACTGTACATCGTATAGAAATACTTTCTCATTCATTACGGTGAACATACAGCAATTTTCATTCCCGTCTCGTTGTAGCAATCATCTTTCTTTCTATTGTGAACTACTAAAAAGCATAAACCTACTAATTAAATATCACCCTGTCCTAAGTTTGAACTTGAACTTGAAAAATGTCATATAAACATTCACAGTTAATTATAAACAACTAGAGCGTTCGACGGGAGCGATTTTAATCCTCATATATGTAGCCATCAGCATTTTGTAGCATATAAATACGCAGGCAAACGCCAAATTCATCAGGCTTTCTGGTCTCTCTCAACACCGCTTAATTAGCTGGGTGCAGCACACAGGTGCGTACACTTCTAGTTCTTCTATCCCACAACCTCAATATCTGTGAACACCTAAACATAGGGCCAGGGTGATCAGGTCCCTCTAACCTGAATGTATGTGTGCACAGGTACACGGTGCCCACACGGCACCTGGGCGATTTTAAAAAGTAGTGAGAGTCGAATCTACAAGAGAAGTATCAACATTTCCAGTAAGGGGATTTTTAAAAGTAGTGCAAATGCCTTAGAAATCTGTGACAAACTTGAATTAGAAACGCTAAAAGACTTACCATATAAATATCAAAACGAATACCTACATAGATAAAAGACAACCCAGCTCACATAAACTAAACCTAGTGGCCAAGGGCCTAAAAAAACTTTGAACTAAGCCTCCATCGAGAAGACATGCATTTAATATTAATTGGGTATAGTGTAAACTCTTAATTCATCTATAAACATAAACACGCATTTATTAATAATACAGTCTAACCATTGTTAAGTTTGGTTGTAAATAAACTTGTTATTGTTTTTATCAACGTGTTTCCTTTATCATCTCTTCTCAATTTGACGTAGTGCGATCTCAAATCTGGGCTACTCTCCTGCACGCTAAGTGGCGTCACAAGTAAAAAATACAAGACGTGTGTGACGTATCATTATCTTTTATTTCATTGTTCTCCGGAAAAATCAAAGAGGGCTACATTATTTATGCTTACTTTATCTAAAAGTAAACGTTTCGTATTAAAGAGGTTTCAGAAGCTCGAACTAGAATTTTGTTTTTACGACGACTTGTTAATAACGTGACCTTATTTAATATTTTTGGGATAATTAGACCTTGTTGATTATAATCCTAGACGGTTTGTTGCACTATTCATTTCTTCCTTTCAATTTGTTTGCATTTTCGACTTTCCGGAAAAGAACGAGACTGTTTAAAGTGTAAAGAGGGATAAACGTACAATATGCTTGTTTAGAACAGTTAACTTTATCTTGCTTTAATCATTAGTGCCTAGCGGAAGTTAATTGTGACCATATACCATCATTAATCCCATATTAGTTCGGTTTTCGAGTAACAATAATTATTCTTTAATTTCCTTTTTCTCTGACATTTTAGAATCGTGTCAAATGACGTTTCGATTTCATATTTTGTCTTGCGTGTGTCGTCGTAGTAAGCCGCGTTCTGTGTATTGCGTAATGAACAACTAGGAATGAGTACTCCGATCACTATGTTATCGATTTTGATTTACGAATATTAGACTGCTGGGTGTATACCTACTGATATTTAAGATTCCTGGTGCGGTATATGACAAGTCTGTCGGTGTCACAGTACAACGTGGTTTGGCTGGACAAAAATCATAAAACATGAGTGGTTTGAGATCTCGTTTGATGTCGGGCAGATTGTCCATAAACGCGAGTTGCGCAGAGCTTTGCCAGTTGTTTGACATGGAGCATAATGGATTGGCTGGTTGCATTTTGAAAGGGAGTTTTTGTCGAGTTTGCCCATAGCCTTATCTTCATCCTCTTGATTAGGGAAAACTCAAACGGGTTCACTCTTCAAAAGTCGACCACATTGATAAACAAGTGAGGTGTCGTGATGGGGATCTTCTACCAATCCCATTTTTGAAGTCCAAGGCAGTATCTTTTTCTTATTTTCGGTGTATTTTTTGTGGTGCTTGGACTCACTCCGTAACTGGGATTACACTGTTTTTTTCAGGTGAGTTGCTTTTAGTTTTTTTAAGTGTCGCTATTTGATATTTTGTCTCCACGCGGATATTTCCTAATTTTGTTCTAATTTTCCTTGCAGAGGTTCTATCTTGTTCACCTTTTGAGGCAGCTAGATGATTTCAGCATTGGTTGACATGAAACGCTCTTAAAATTTTTCTTTGGTATTTTATTTTGTTGCGCCTAAATATTTCTTGGGTTTTAAGCAAAAACCTTGACTATGCTGATATTTCACAGGTTTTACTTTGCCTACCTGAAGAGTCCTCCTTCAATGATGGAAGTTCCTTAACCTAAGTAGTCTCTCCTGTCAGTGCGTCGGAGAGTCCTTCGATCTAAAAAAATCCCTGTCATGAACAGACACAAGAAAAAGTTCTTCTAGTCGGACTTTGTTGTGTTCAAGGATCGTATACATTTCCTTCTGGAAGTCTCCTGGATCAATTCAGCAGATCAACCGTGGAGTCAGTTCAGCAGATTTATTTTTTTATGTATATTTTAATTGATGGCTAATTTATACTGCTGGATAGTTGGTATACGTCAGCGATATACTGATAAATTTATTTAAACTTATTTAGTCAGTTTCCGTAATTATCGAACCTTAGTTATTGATTCAAAGGAAGTAAAACATTTAAAGTATTTACAAGTAATCTCTACTTAAAATTTAGTCTTACTATCAAGTATAATTTTAAGCAACTGAATGTTGACGCCAGAGTATACTGAAATAAATACCCTCCCCTTACATTCGGTGTATTGTTTGTTTGGTGCCTGGACTCACTCCGTAACTGGGATTTTCCCTGTTTTTGTCAGGTGAGTTGCTTTTGGTTTTTTTTAGTGACGCCATTTTGATATTTTTTGATATTTTGTCACCACGCGGACGTTTCCTATCTTTTTTTCCTAATTTTCATTGGACAAGTTCTGTCGCATCAACCTTTTGAGGCAATTAGCTGTTTCGGCATTGCTAGGCTTGAAAAATCCCTTAACAGGTAAAATATTGTTTTTTTCTTTGGTATTTTATATAATTTTTGTACCTAGGTCTTCTTTACCTTTGGATTTTAAGCAAGTATCTTGAATATGTCGATGTTTCTCAGGTTTTTTTTCATTGCGTGAAGGTCGCTTTTCAACTGTGGAAGTTTTTTTTTCGTACGAAAACCCCCTTGACCTAAGAACTTGTATCTATCCATAAAGAGTACTTATAGTCGGAGCCCGTTGTGTTCAACCTATCTATTTGTGTTCTTATAAACCCATGGAAATGTGCCTAGAGTTAAAACACAGCTTATTCAATAACCAGCTACTCATCTTGCGGCGGCATCCTTTGATTTGGCAAAGTCAAGTGAAAATTTTAGAAGAGGGCCATGAGTTAATATTTTTCTAAACGTCAGGGCATCTGAATAATACTTTTGACAATTCGTTTAATTTAAAATACGATGTTTTATCGTCTAAAATCCTTTTGAAAACGATTTTAAATGGCAAAATTGTATAAAAATCCGAAATTTCCGGTCTTTTTAGGGCAACAGCCGCAGCTTCGGGTGAATTTGTCGTGGATTTTGAAGGGAATATTCATTTTAAATTCAGTTCGCTTCGTGTCATTACATGGCCTGAAAAATCACGAGACCGTGAAACTGAACCGCTAAGGGCACTGTCAGGAGGCGCATTGCCCGACACTCCAACTTTCCGATTTCGATAGAGATGAATAGCTGGTTACTGAATAAGCTGTGGTTAAAATATACTCGTCTAGTCATCTATATGTTAATATTACAACGCCTAACCCATGGATCCATTAAACAAATAAGAACGGCATTCATCTGACATTTATTTGTTATATAACAATTTTTTTAAAATTTGTATTAATAGCAAATTGGGCGTCACTAAAAGTGCAACTAAATGTCACTTACCGTCATTCGCTTCTTATTGTTTGCTGCTAAATATCGATAGATGTACGTGTACGTATCAATATTTTATACGTCATAAAACCAGTAAGTAAAAATACTTACAAAATTCTACATTTAAAAAAAAATATTCATTAAATGTATATGGATATAATCAGAATACATTTATTGATATTATGATGATATTACATACCGACAAATAAAAATTATTATGATATTTTAATTCTTCATTTCCTCGTGTGCCTTCTTTCTTTAGGATCGATTCACGGACCTGATGTACAGCAGCTTACGCTTTACACCACGTCACATAATAATAATATTAAGAAGTTGATAAAACTACAAAACTCTTCTGTCAAAAAGGTATCAAAATCGTCAACAATGTTACCATTTTTTTATGATGGCCGGTAATGAACAGGTTAAACAGGTTAAACGCTCTTTCCATTTGTGATGTATAAATCAAATAATATCTGGATTGTTTGGTGTCAAGTTAAACCTACAGGAGCTCCGTTTATCAGCATTGCCAGCCAGCGGTTGGTCGACGAGAGTACAAAAGGGCACCATTCCTCAATAATCCTTCTCTCTCTTGTTATCTTTTTTGAAGAAAAAAGAAGGAATTAAAGTTATTAATTAATCAGACATATCCGTCATTGATATTCAAGCCTGTAATCAAAATATCATCAGATTTGTCTGAGTCGGTATTGGTCTCAACCACTTGACGCCACATTCTTTAAGTAACTAAAATCTGCTTGGAGAAAAATTTAGGAGAATACAAAAAAATCTCCGATGGAAATAAACAAGATGTCATTGGACAAACAACATTTTCTCACCTTTTTAAAAAAGCTAATGGATGCAATCGAGCCGAATCAAGCTTCCAATTTACAATCTGGATTTCGTAAAAGTGGCATCTACCCTGTTATTCTTGAGGAGCTTTTAAAGGCTTTCAAGATAAGGAAATCCTATGACACGGAATTTCTTGAGGACAAATTTAAAGTGTTTCAGAAGTTAGCATATGCTTTGGGACCTTGGAGTTCGATGGAGCGAAAAAGAAAATTCAATATAGCCCCAAGTCAAAGTGTTAATGTTGATGAACTGGAAAACAACAGGTGGAAAGAAGATTCTGTTGCATGATCATCTGATGAAACAACATCCAGAAAGAAGAAAATGTCGAAAAAGGATCAGTATGAGGCTGTAGATGATGAATCATTTTCCTAATGATGACTCGCTAAGCCTGGGACCAGAAAGCTTCAGCAACAGAGAAGATGATTTCAATGATGGCTCAATTAATTCACCCAAAGAGAGTCCTTTGAATTCAGTAGTCCTAAAAAAGAAGTCGGCGAATACGTCATTTTCACTTTCACAGATGAAACATTTCCGGGAATCATCATTGAAGTGAATAAAAATGAACATGCCCAGACATGGTCGACTCATAAAATATAGGCCCGAGAAGCATCTTCTTTTTATTTCACACCAAACGCTTACCGACTGATGTCCAGAACGTCTTGCTTCCAAACATTCCTCTGGATTTTCTACAGTCCAAAAATGCAAAGTTTGCCACTCCTGCTGAATGGAAAGTGGATTCATCAATCCATAAAATGTTTTGGGAAAAAAAGAGGATCGTTGTCCAGTATTTCTACCAATGTAAACTCTGTTGTAGTGTAATATTTTTTCGTATAAATAGAGAGTATCTAAAAAAAAATACTTTAAACAATATGTAAAATGTGCAAAGTGTCTCTTTGAACATATTAGGCGTGTATGGTTTTTCCCCACTTCGCGTTCATGATTTGTTTCATCTGCTAATGCATTTTGGCATCTTAGATATATAAATCTACAGCTACAATTACATCATAAAATAAATTATGTTTGTGTATGTGTATGGGTGGTGACAAATAAATAGAAATTCATTGGACATACTATATACAATATGTATTAATTAACAAGTTATAATTTTAGCAAAATTTTGTTAATTGATCAAATAATTTAACAGAACATATTTTTTTCATTTTTGAATCAGTTTCTTCTGTTGCTTTTTTCTATCTTTTTACGGTAGCTATATTTTCCTCCGTTTATTATTTTTCGCTGTTGCCCATATTACGTATATTTTATTATTCCAGGCAAAAACAGAAGAACACCTAGAAAAGGAAAAACAATGGCTAGATGCAGAACGAGTGTGGTTAATGCACAGAGGCGGTTTCGCCGCTGCCAGAAAAGAAGACGGGCCAAATTCGGAGCCCGGAAAAATTACAATAAGGCTAGAACAATCTGGAGACGTTCTAATGGTGGATGAGGACGATATAGAAAAGGTGGGTAAAAACGGACCTATTTCAATATATCACAATAATTAAAAACGCGATATTTATTTAATCACTGTGTTTAAATTTGAGTTGGTTTAATATTATTTTGAGGATGGGGAATTGCAACCTTTTTAATCAAGAAACCACCTTTGTCACATATATAGCAATGGAGTAAAAATGCGGTGTTCTGATTGGTGGGTCCAAGATTAAAGCGCTAAAACAAACGCCACTTTCACTCTGTCTATGGTCCAGTGAATTTATTTCAACAGGTCTGGTAGTGCAGGGGTCAGACCCTGTGCTTGCCATACGGGTATGTGTTCCCGTCGGTGGTAAGACATGTTTTTTTTTAAGTTAAGATTGTTTCTTTTCTTAAATTTGGGTTAGTTTTGCTTGGTTGTGTCCCGAAGCGAGGATGAGGGCATGCGTGAAGAGTTAAACCCCAACCAATCAGAAGCGGCTAATATAGCATAGTTGCGTAGGTCTGTAAAGAATGTTACTATGCGCCCCGGTACAGGCTTGTTTGTTCAGTAGCGCTTAATTAGAGAGAAACCTGTTTTTTTTTTCTTTTTTTTATGGCAGTGGCACACACACTAAAGGGAGACCCTATGGCGCTCGACGAGCGGTGTGTGTGCGAAGATGACCTATTATCTATACCTAATTCGTTTAAGTACCAATATATGGGTACCAATTTACATTGTACTTACCTTAATATTTTGGCAACCTTTTGATTTTTTTGGTCTAAACTTGTTGAAATATTTTCTGACTTAGCATTCAGATTGTGTCTAGACAGAAGACAGGATGCAATCAAGTCGTTAAAACTTGGTTTGACTTTTACAGTAATATTTATAATATAGTTGTAAATGGGTTATTTTTTTAACAAGATTTTGTACATTGCAAATAGAGATAAAATAAACATTCAAGAAGCTCTTAGGCTTCCCTTGTAGTTATTACAATGAGGGGTAAGATGCGCTAGCTTGGGGTACTTAATTTATTTTATGAATTTTAGATTTTTACTTGTGGCTCATTTATTCTCGACCAAACTAACTTATTATGGGGAATACAATAACATTGAAACAAACATTTGACAGGAAAGTAAAGATATAGTACATTAAGAAAGAGATACTTTTTTATAAGATTGCTTTAGATTAAATAACTTTCATTATTTTTTAATTAAATGGTTCCATCATCTAAAACGGACCTTTTACTAAAGTTACTTTTTTTTAACTGAGTCTAACTAATGTAAAGGTTTGTCTTTTGTTGTTTTTATGTAATGAATTGACACTTCAAGACACTAAATATCTTTCTTTCATTATTACAGAATGAAAATATCCGGACATTCTATAAATAATTTATATCAAAATGTCCTTTGGGTTTGTATACATTTATCGTTGCTTCCAATTAGTTTATAAATACATTTAATGGTTTCAGCACTGCTGGTTTCCAAACAGATATTAAATACTAAATTTTGAAGTTTATTGAATCGTAGTAAATAATATCTTTAAAGTTTAAGGAAATAAAATGACGAATTCTATAAAAAAATGCCAATTATAGATGATACCATTAATTAATACTATTACGTTTGTCCATTGAATTCTGACAAAAGCACAACTTCTACTATTTTGAAATGATAGTCTCTTTATTCCTTAACACTGTATACAGCTAAACCATTATACTAGTCTTATAACTTTACAACTAATAGATTTTTACAATTCAACAGTCAACACTCGCCATTTATATCCAGTGGGGTCGAACATGTATCGGGAATATTTCGGAAGCGACTGCCACGTCTATATTATTCTCGGCCCTGGCCGCACTATACATCGGGAAAATAACAGAGCTGTCAGGAATGTTCTCGGTAGGGGATGATTCATGCGGAAATGGCGGCATGTTCGTTGTATAGGGTAGCCCAAAAACGTACAGATGGTCGCGAGCCGTGACAATACTGTATTTTTTCCAGCTTGAGCTGTATTGGGTTATCTGGGATTCCTGAGAGGAAAAAGCATTTTTAAATAATTATTTAATAACATTGGATTTTTAATGGATTTGTATTTCAGGCAAACCCTCCACAATTTGATAGAGCAGAAGACTTGGCGGCTTTAAGACATCTAAACGAATCAAGCGTGTTACACACATTGAGACAGAGATACGCTACAAATCTCATTCATACCTATGCTGGATGTGGGACACTTTTAGTGGTAAATCCTATGGCCCCACTAGCAATATACTCTGAAAAGGTAAGACAAATCTTTATAGACAGAAAATAATACTTGAGTGCTCAATTACATATCTTCAGCTCTGTCTCCAGTCACGAAACATACTACAACGGTAGACCTATGACTGCTTTGATGCAGTTGTTGACTTCGCAACTTTTGAATCAGCTGAACGATCTAGCTAATATTGTCTTGATTTTGTAGATCTATCCTTTGACATTCCAGAATATGTCGTACAAGCACAGAATAATATGAACAGAAAGTGAGGTCCGATACTGGCCGCTATGACCTCGACCGCCTGTGCTTTGCGAAAAACATGGATTTGTGCCAATACGTTCTTCCAATTTCTTCCAAAGCATCGCTCCCTCTCTTTCTGTCGGTATTCTGATTGTTTCTTATTCTGTGGTATAAGTATTTCAGTCAGAATGAAAAAGTGCGGTTTTTTCATTTAAAAATTATCAGTTCAATAAGTTACAACGAACGAACTCGGTCGATATTAAAGCGTTTTCTGTATTATTTTTTATTTATTGTACCGATTACATAAGTAGTGTTTCCAGAACTCTAATGAATATTCTTAATTTAAAAATTACCAAAAAATTACCATAAATTACGTGCTCTAAACAGCACGAGAACTTTCCTGGTTCGTTTAGCTAGCATTTAAAAGTACGGACTGATCAATAGGTCGAGTCTATAAATCATTGAAATCGTTTATGGTGGTCTCAGTACAATTTTATGAAGACTGTTTACAGGACCAACGAGACCACGAATTATTTCCTGAAAGTCTTTAGAAGCATGTAATTTTCAATATTATAACATGAAACGTTATATTGTGCCACCATCACGAGTTATATTTACGGGTCTTACCAGTGGCGGAACTACCATACGTCCAAGTAAGGAGTAAAGCCAAATTAATGTTACAACAAACTAAAATCGTTTTAAGGAGTGTAGTGTGGATCGGCCAAGTTGGTGCATTTGAACTTTGAATATCAAATCGTCTTCGATAGATATTCAAAGAAAACTTTAAAAAAACCTTTATGCCTCCGCCATCTTTTACATTTACAGAATCCGTTGAAAAACATTTGGCTTTTACGTTTTTCCTTAATATTTTTATGACCGATTTAGATGTTTTTTGAATTTTAGGAGGTACTAACCAGGCATAAAAACAATTTTTCTTCAGGAGAAAAAAATAATTTGCTTCCACCAGTGGTGACTGCACTGACATGCCTGGTCGATACAAACAAATTAATTTTATTAGTTGCTTTGAACCATAAAGGTGTAGGTGGCTAATTAACTGTATAATTAACCACAAGAAAATTTTAGTGGACTGTATTATAATCGGGTGGTGGGGGTTTTACATATAGATTATGTGAATTGAAACCAGGTATGTATTTTAACGTACTTTAATAATTCAATTATGCATTTGCAATTGATATAAAAAAATATGTATAATCTCTAAATACTACTATCTTGCATTCACTCATTCACTCTCATAAATCTAGAAATACAACAAGTTACTTATTGCTAAGTAGCTACAAAAAATCTTGATTTGTTAATTTCAAAATGAAAAGTTTGTCTTTAAAATTCCAACTTTCCTTTCACTCTACAAAATACCTTGATATTCTATTTTCTCTCCTGATATCATACCCAGGGGTAGCCTATTAGACTTCACACATTGGATTCATGTATTTGCTTTGCTGGGATTGGAATGGCTTGCCTTTACTGCCAGTTTGCATGCGCCATTTTACTGATTTTCTTCTACCACAAAGGAAAAGAGGACGCTACGTCGTTTCTGGCTTTGATGAATTGGGTTAAACTGCCCAAAAGAGGTCTTTGTCCAATATTGGACAAGGATAACTGAGGTGCACTAGATATTCTCTAATATCTGTGCATACAAACGGAGAAAAATTGCCTAAAAGGGTGTGACCTTTTAGCGCGAAGACGAGAACAGAACTTTCGCTGTTGATCGAGTGAAAGTCTAAACTGCACTGAACTATAATTTTTCTATCGATAGGCGGCAAGAAAACCGAAATAAAGTGGGGATTCGCGAGAAAGATAGCGTCGGTTTTATTTGAGAGGGTGAAAACATCTTCTTTCTTTCTTTGACACACTGCTGTTTACTGAACACTGACGGAGACAAGGATATATTAAATTGAAAACGATTGCACACGATTGAATTGATAGAACGACCATCCAGGTTTGGACTAAGGGGTAATGAAGAACTGACATATGCTGATTTAAATGCACAAATTTCTGTTTACCTGGGGTTAAATAAATCTATTCGTGGATCAATTATGGCTCATTCATACTACATACATACAGGGTGTTATCCCCAAACTATACGGTAAAAATGACAAGTTAATACACTTGTTGGGGTGTTTCCCCGACAATGCCCTTATATATTTTAAACGTTAAAAAATAAGGCTAAGGCTTTTTCTAAAAAAAAAAATGTTTTCTCTTAGTTGGTATCTAAAAAAATGTTAAAAATATCTAAATCGGTTTCATAGATATTAAAGAAAAAGGGTTTTTTACAATGTTCAACACTCTTATCTCAAAAAATAAGCAGTTGCGGACCTGCGTTAATATGAATTTTTCATCTAAATTCATCCAAATATTAAGTAAGCATTACCACTCAATTCTGCAACACCCTGTAGGGCTTGTATTTTTGAAATTTTCATCAAGAACATTTTCATTATGAGGCATAAACTTTATTTTAAATTTCGTTTTTTACGTCTGTTATAATTTTTTTCTCAACTAATAAATGTTTACCTATAGTAATTCATAATAAGCATATTAATATTTTTATAATTATGCAAATGTATCTATTTCATTTGCCTTTTGGATTATATTATACCATTCGTTTATTTGCAGGTCGTGGCCCTTTTCAAAGGCTGCAAATCGGAAGACATGCCTCCGCATATATATTCTATGGCTCAGTCGGCATACCATAATATGGTATCTAGTCGCAGGGACCAATCGTTAGTCCTCCTCGGACGGTCCGGATCTGGAAAAACCTCCAACTTTCGGCACTGCGTCCAGTATCTAGTCACTGCCGCAGGTACTGTTAACAACGTGCTCACCTTAGAAAAACTCACTGCTATGTGGACGGTACTAGAAAGTTTCGGTAACTGTAAAACCGCCATGAACACCAACGCTACCAGATTCACCCAGATTTTCAGTGTGGACTTCGATCAGAGCAGTGCTATATCGTCTGCGAGTATACAGATTCTACTCCTGGATAAGAGCCGTATCGCGAAGAAAGTCGAGGGAGAAACGACTTTCCACATCATGCACAGGCTGCTCTGTGGTATCGAAGGAACTCTGCGAAAAGAACTGTTTCTTGATAGTTTGTCAGGAAATGAAAATAATTTGTTGATGCATTTGTTGCAACGGCATGAAGACAAGCAGAGAGCCCAGCAAGAATTCATCAAGACTTGTCTGGCACTAAACGCTTTGGGAATTACAGATGGTGAACAGAAAGTTATTTTTTCTGTTTTAGCGGCAATATTTCATCTGGGATGTGCAGGTGCTGTTAAAGGTAAATAATCAATGATAGAAATTACTTGTGAGATTAGTATTGACGCCGGCACGTTCTAAAAGTGGCATTAACATCACTTTTAACTTGATTAGGATGATCAATATTGTCCAAGGATGTATATGTATGTTGTTGATTAGCAAATGTTTGTATTATTTTAGCTGGAAACAGCAATCGGTACCAGTTCAGCCATCCACAAAGCGCTCAACGAGCAGCCTCACTTTTAGGAACAACAGTTGAAGAGCTGTCTAGGGTTATATTTGGCCTGGCTTCTGGAGGAATGGTAAGATTTGAGTAATTTTTATCTCGAATTTTTATTAGCAAAATGATGTTTCTTATAGAATAAATTGGCTTCACGTGTGGGGGCTTATAAACATTTGATGGAAGTGTAGAGTTTCCACATTCCAATAAAGAGTCACAATTGCGAGACATGTGCGCACGCGTGTTCCAGGTGTACCTTACTCGGGAATAATAACTTCAAAGTCACCTCGAAATACAATACAATACAATACAAAATGCCTTTATTTATATTTCATAATACAAAAGATAAAGATACATTACAGGAAGGGTGGCGGTATCCAACATAGTTGCTCATTACAACCACCCGGGATTAATATGATTTATCTATTATTTAGATAACTCACAACAATACACGTAAGAAACCTATTAACTAAAATGGTACCTAAGAAGAAAAGAAAAATAATTACATAGATACTTTTTCATATAAAAATAAAAGACCTTCACAATAGTGCCAATGCCAATGATATATTTTTTAACTTGCGTCCAAAGGAAAAATAATTAGCGGAGTTCACGACCTCAGGCGGCAAAGAAATAGTCACAGCATTATGAAAGAATTTTTTAAAAAGGTTGCGTTGTGTCTTGGGATCAGAAGAGCTATCGGTGTCTCGTATCACGATTGTGAACATCAGAACCTCTGATCAGCAACTCATGCAGGTACGCTGGAGTTCCATTTCTACGTGTTCCATAAACCAGACTTCCAGGCAGAACTCAAATCGCTCTCCGATGTTTAACAATCCGGAACTAGATAGACTCCGAGAAACGTGATCAAATTTCCGCAGGTTGTAAGAAAATCTTAGGCAGGCATTCTGGACCTTTTGCAGGCTAACATTATCCTGCTTCAGCAATGCTGGCCAAAAGACCACATTATGACAGACCCGACAAAACCAGAGAGTCGACAAATCTAAGCCTCAACTCGGTAGACAATGATTCCCTATGAAGATATAAAAGTTTAAGTTTAAAAAATTATTTTCTGATTAGACTCTTGACATGGGAGTTAAATCGCAAATCAGCATCGAAACACAAACCAAGATTATTCACTGTTTCAGCGGGGATCAGATTTCAAAATTAGGATTATTAGAAATAGGTAGCCCATCTTTTCCAAATATCATTAGCTGAGTCTTTAATGCATTTAAGAACAAGTTATGAGCATTTGACACCACAGGCAGAGTCTCAAGATCCTGATTAATTCTCCTAGCTGCTAAGCCCAGATCAGATGAAGCCCAATCAAACACACTATGGGCTTCCAATGTTTTAAAAATCGAGGTGCTCGTCCCCTAAGTGCGTTTCTAGCTTTCAATACAATTAACGTACCTGAAATTTCAGGTTTTTGTTGAATTATCGTGACGTCATTCATGCATTGAACTGTATTAAACAAAGTATCATTTGAATCAGAGTTTGAAAGTCGGATCTGCGCCGATGCAGCACTGATGCACTGAGCTTAGGCGCAATCAGCGCATTTGTCGAAATCACTCGAAATAGATTGCGTCGAGGTAAGCTGCCTGAGCGTTGGCCATTGTCATTGTTGAGCAAACATCTAACATTTGTTTATGAAATTCAGCGTTACTCTCCTGCTGACATTTCCATATTTGCAAAATTTGACTGTTCATACCATCCTGTGCTCAGTCTTGGCCCATTCGTTCCTATTGCCACTATCGTCTCGTGCGCGATATCGACTATCGGCCATCTTTTCTTAACCTAAAAAGTTACTTTTTGTACACTCTTTGGGTCCTTTCTCGATGACATCACAACTAGGAGATATCCGACTTCTATTGCTGACTTTCTGTAATTTTACTTTAATAAAACTAGAATTAACACAGAAATTAGATCCAGGCACAACGAAATGCATCAGATATCCAATCTCACTGCTTTATCTAAAAACGGGCAACGTTGACAAATTCCTGATCTTATAATATTCACAGTCTAGGTTCTGACGTGACTGAGTCCAGATGGGTCTTTCCACTCACATCTGTGATTTCCACTAGACCAGAGGCTCGATCCTTTTCATGGAATCGATTAGCTTTCTTGGGTGAATAGTTTTCAAATCTGTAAGTTTCATTTGAGAATTTCCAAGCACTGTTTGTCTGGTTCTTTCCATTGCTGGACAGTGGCTAAAAACATGCTCCATTGTTTCATCGTCCTCCAAGCATTCCGTTTCTTCAGAAAGCCCTATCTTGTTCATGTGGCTTCTTAGCCGACAATACCCAGTGTACATGCTAACTACAGCATGTACCTGCTGTCGGCTAAGTTGAAGTAGTTGTCTAGTTCTCACTCCTGATGGCAGATTCACTGCCATCTTTGAATGAGTTAGGCCCGGTAATTCTCTCCATTTATCTACAAATTACTGTTGTGTCCACCTGGAGAGGGCTTCTTTAGCTGTGTTGTAAGCTAGTCCCAGTACTGGTTCTGGTTCTATGAAGGCTTCGCAAGAGCATCAGCTCCTTCGTTGCATTCCTTTCCAGGTATCCAGATCAGTGTAAGTTTATTTTCTCTACCTAGTTTGGTGAGTAGTTCCTAGCACTTCCATACCGCCTTGAGTGAACAACGGCTAGATTCAAGAGCTTTCAAAGCCGCTTGACTGTTTGAGAATATTTTAATTGACTTGCCTTTCCAGTTTTTATCGATGAGCCACTGTGCAGTCATATCACTGGTTTGAACTTCAGCCTGAAAAATAGTTGCATGTTTGCCTAGGGAACACTTAAGCTCAATCTTGCCATTTTTATTCCATGCAGGCATCCTTGGTCCTGGAGCCGTCAATGAACCAACTATTCTCAGATGTTCCGAGTGTCTTGCCCATTACGCCTACGGATTGTTGGTCACCGCCTTTGCCAATCTATACGTAGTCCAGGCCTTCCTCTCCAGGACTATTTGGAGATGTGGCAGATTTAGAAGACACGACACGCTTGCCTTGGTAAGGTAGATAATTTGATTCTCGCGGAGCTTTGTAAGCTCTTAGAGTACCAAGCTGCTGCTCCATATGTTATCATTGATCTAAGGACTGCAATATAAGGCCAGTGTATTTGTTTGGGATGTATGCCCCATGTTTTGCCACAAATGCGTCTGCAGGTCCATAGTGCCTGTTTCGCATTTGCGGCAGTTTTATCCAGATGTGCATTCCAATTAAGTGTTGCATCTAGGGTAATTCCTATATACTTCACTGTGTTCGCAAATGGAATGGTTTCTCCTTTAAGTGAAGGTTCAGCCTTCCTTATGAATGGTACTATGAATATTTTGTGCGGGTTCACCGATAATTGTTCCCTTTCACACCATAGACCGATGTCAGCACCTCTTGAAGATCCTCTGACATAGTTATTCCCGAGTTGCTTCTTATAAGTATTACTAGATTATGTCTGCACCTTCACATCCCACAGCGAGAGGAGCGGTAGCAGATCATCCATCAGGAGAGACCACAGAAGGGGCGACAACACCCCACCCTGCGGACAACCCCTAACAGTCCTGAGCCCGTAGCCCTCCCTGTGTAGGGTTGCTGTGGCTACGCTGCAATTTAACATACTTCTGATCCAGTTCATCATCTGTGATTCAACCCCTCTTTCAGCTAATACTGTGTATAAGAAGTTTGATAATGCATTTTTGAATGCTCCTTCAATGTCTAAGAACACACCCATAGTGTTATGTTCTCGACAAGATTGTTTAGTAATAGTTCTGTAGATTTGCCATGCAAATGGAACCAAACAACATAGAAACTTGCTGGAATCAATTCAGGGAATCCATCGTCAGCAGTGGAAATGAAATGATCGGCCAAGGGAACAACAGGGGAAAGAAAAAGTGGATGACAGAATTGAGAGACGAGATACTGCAACTGATGGTAGAGAGAACACACAAAAACCGGAATGAAACTGAATACATGCAAAGATGAATAAGAAGGGAAATCCGGAGGGCAAAGGAGGACTGGATGAGAAACAAATGTGAAAGGAACTGGAAAGGAAGCACAGCCATTTTAACGTCCACAAAGTCGTAAGAGAAACAACAGGGCGAGTAAAAACACAAAATCTCACAAGGCTTATGAGGGATAACGATGAACTTATCACGGACCCGCAAGAAATACTCGAACTGTGGAAGAATTACACAGAAAAACTATTTTCAAATAACGGCCCAAGACTATTTCACTAACAATATGAGGGACAAACGTCGCCTGAAATACTTAGGTCTGAAGCGGTAAAAGCAATTAGGTCCTGCAAAACGGGCAGAGCACCGGGTCCAGATGAATTGTATATGGAGATCATTAAGCTGTTTGATGAAGAAAGCATTGACATACTCGTAATAATTTTCAGTGCTATATACAGCACGGGACAAATACCTAAAGACTGGCTACACTCAACGTTTATAAATACCGAAAAAACAAAACGCCACTAAGTGTGATCAATTCCGAATGATCAGTTTGATGAGTCAGGTCCTTAAACTTTTTCTGACAATCATACACAAAAGAATCTATAATAAGTGCGAAAGAGATATCAGCAGCTGTCAGTTTGGGTTTCGAGAGGGGTTCGGTACTCGAGAAGCACTTTTCAGTCTCATAGTTTTACTTCAAAAATGCAGAGACTAACGGAAAGACGTATACATCTGCTTTATCGATTATAATAAAGCATTTGATTGTGTCAACCACGCGGAATTAATAAAGTTCCTCCAGGACAAGGGAATCGATGACAACGATATGAGCTTTATTACCAAGCTATACAAAAGTCAAACTGCATCTGTGAGAGTTACAAACAGCAATACGGAAAGCTTCCCTATTGAACGCGGGATACGGCAAGGGTGCGTGCTTTCTTCACTTTCTCTTTAATTTATACTCCGACAGAATCTTTGAACTTGCACCGCAGGACACAAGCGATGGTATCAAGATTAATGGTCACCTTGTGAATAATTTACGATATGCAGATGATACCGCAATAATTGCCGACAGCCCTGAAGCTCTACAACGCTTAATGAACAAAATCACAACTGAAGGAGACCAACTAGGGCTAAAAATTAACATAACTAAAGCCAAGGTAATGGCCATAAGCAGGACACCGGTGCAGTCAAATATAATAATATATGGTAAACAAATACAGCAAGTCAATAAATTTAAATATCTTGGGAGCTGGATAACAGCAGACTTGGAACCAGACGTGGAAATACGTAGCCGAATAGAGCAGGCCAGAAGAACATTTCTTAACATGAAGAACCTATTAAGCAATCAAAGCCTTAATCTGGAATGGCGCTATCGTTTTGTTAAATGTTATGTCCACTCGGTGTTGCTATATGGCGTGGAGACATGGACACTGAAGGTCGCCACGCTGAACAGATTAGAAGCATTTGAGATGTGGGTCTTCAGGAGAGACAGAGCACGCAACCAATTATGGAAGTTTTGAGGCGCATGAGCAAGGAAAGGGAAATGCTGCAAATCGTCAAACGCCTTAGACAGTCTATCTCGGGCACATTTTTCGTAACACCAAGTATCAGTTCTTGTAATTAATTATGCAGGGAAAGATCGAGGGAAAACGTGGTATAGGTTGCAAGAAACACTCATGGCTCAAGAATATTAGAGATTGGACTGGTTTGGACGCTCAAGCATTGTTTAGAGTAGCCCAAGATCGAACTGTGCCCAGATTATCGCCAACCTTCAATGAAGGATACGGCACCGTAAGAAGAAGATACGCTTATTGGTGAGCATTTAGTAGATACTCACCAAGTGCACTGGTTCTAATGTGCACGTCCAGTATCTCTGTCTTTCATTTCACCAGAAAGGAGGTCAAACTTACTGGTCTCCATGAGTTAGGTCTTGATTTCCTACGCCCTACCTTCGGGATGTACACCACTCTTAGTTTTGTAATGGCTACAATGAATCATTGAGTTATTTATTCAGTATCATTATTAATTCTATGCAATTTGTAATTTGATCAACTTTCTTTTTTGAATGCACTAAAATATAATTTAAAATTTACACAGGTTACTCCTAATCAGCCTAGAGCACCCTTTAGAACTCCATCACCGACCGACAAAGGATTAGAAAGAGAAGCTGTCGGCATGGAAGCAATAGAAGGAATTGTTATGGGACTCTACTCAGAAGTGTTTAACTGCGTTGCCAATTTGATAAATAGGTAAATTTAATGTTCTATCGCTTTTTTACTATTTATATGTTCTTTATCACGGACGAATTCCTGTCTCTTTAAATTTATGTGAGATTATGGGCAGGGCCTGTGATTCAAGCTATTTGTTAAGACTGTCACAATATTTGTCTTCTTTTTTATTTTTGAACGCTTGAATCCCTTGACGATTAAAATAATTTTCTAGGCCGTCTCTGTGTGATTTCACAAAAAATGTCTAAATAGAACAAAACAAGCATACAAAGGATATGCGCTATGTACCCTTGGCAAATTTATTCTTAATATACAGAAAATCAATACCACTTTCGCATATTAAGAGGTTCTTTAAATTATTTGCTCATTGCCCAACATTACTTTACATTTCACATGATATATCAAACGTAGGTATATGAACGCATATAGATGGCGGACGATATTGTCGTACGTGATCTAAGCTTCGCAAAATGTTGTTCTACTTGCGTCAAAAAATTGAAAGGAACAGTAAAATGTGTAAAGTGCGAAAAGTGTTTCCACAGTGGGTGCATTGTAGGCTGTCCCAATTTCAAAATTGTGGGTCTAAACGAGCTAATTTGTGCGGATTGCGATTGTAGCAGGGACGACGATTTGACAGCCCAAAAATTATTTTCCAGAAATAATGGCC
Organism: Pissodes strobi; assembly: GCA_016904865.1. Lineage (NCBI taxonomy): Eukaryota > Metazoa > Arthropoda > Insecta > Coleoptera > Curculionidae > Pissodes > Pissodes strobi. The sequence goes on from JAEQML010052968.1 coordinate 29,984, forward strand.
TTCTCAGCACATTGGTTCTCGAATTGCAAGAAAAAAACGACCTTCTTCGTGAGATGGTCCACTATTTGGAAGAAAAATTGTAAAATTTTCTCAAAAGCCTAAAAATTGTCGAAGAGGTTAATTTTTTTCCCGTTCCCCCTAGGGGTCCAGGTTTTTTTTTCTGTGCGCGGTAGCGTGGCCTGAGGGCGGTCGGGGGTATTTCTTGCGGGGATTTGGAGGCTCTAACAGAAAGTGGTTATACCTGCAGTGCGCGAAGTCTCCTTGCATAAGAACTCAGTCGTGCAGTGCTTTAGCTTATATTTGCAAAAGTGGGGAATCAGCAGGGGCACAGGCCCGTCTTACTGGAGGTTCCTACCAAATAGTCCCCTCACACTGGAACAACGTGTAAATTATGCAGGAGGGTCGCTCTGCCTCTAACTAAGCGCCGCGCCGAAAGAGGAGTGTGCTGCCGAATTGCCTTGCAGCAAAGCCATCCGCTCCCCGAAAGGGGGGCACTAGGATCACAATCACAATCAATCATCCTGAAAAGTACGAAACAGGAAAAAACAAAAATAATCAGCCCACAAAAGAGCCGGAAATTGACCTCAGCAAAATCAGTGAAAGTGTTGATCTTACACTCGGCAATGAAACTGGAAAAACCGCAGATTCGAGAGATACCGAAAGCCATTAACGAAGTAATGAAGATAGTAATGAAAATAAGAAACAAAGAGCAAGAAACGTATGGAATGTCTGAAGAAAACACCGACCATGATGAAGGTTGGAAAATCATCCGATACAAAACAAGAAAGACAAAAATTGACCCAAAAATAAGACCGGCTGCCATAGAGGGAAGTAAGGAAAATGTTCCTGAATTAAAAGTTGCTAATGTAATAAACTACTATAGTTGGCTGTTCCTGTCCGGCCTGACGAAGGACACAACCTCTTCTGAAATTGAAAACTACCTTAAGCTTAAGTCAAATAAGATTGCACATTATGGGTGCCAGAAAATAAGGACCCAGAGAGAATCAAAATACTCTTCGCTCAAAATTGGAGTGTCTATTGACCTGAAACCTATATGTCCTGGATGCAAACTTTTGGCCAAAGGGGATACTTATAAATATTTCTTTAAACCTAAGGAAACTAGCGCCCCAAAAAGGGCTAAACTCACCAGATCTGAGAAAATAGGACTTCTGCATTATAATGTGAGATCTGTTCGCAATAAAACGCACGAATTTTAAGGTGCAATAATAGACAAAAACCTGAACATCTTATATTTAACTGAACATTAGCTGACAGGTCCGGAAATTGAGACTCAAGTTTAAAAAATTACTATGTTGCCGATTTTTCCACTCGTAAAAAATCTAAGGATAGGGGAACTGCTATCCTTGTTGAGTCCTCTACAGAATTCACTAAAATCATTAATACCGAGCAATTTAATAATGAAAAATGTATGGAACTTTGTGCTATATCTTTAGTTGACTTAAATATCGTTGTAATTTGTATTTATAGGTCGTTAACTGGTAATTTTGACACGTTCCTCACTGCAATGGAAGGGGTAATTGACCACATTGGTGTCGGCAGAAATGTACTGGCAGGAGACTTTAATGTGTCTTTTTTTTTGGGGGGGGGACTTGAGGGGGAATACAGGTCTCATTGATCTTCTTGAGACGTATGGACTCAGACAACTTATGTCGGGGCTGACTAGGGTGTCTGCCTGCCTAAAAAATATTTTAGCAAATTTTGATATGGAATCTCTTTGGGCTCAGAATGTGGAGTTCAATGTCTCAGACCACCTTGGTCAATTTATACAGTTTCAAACTGTGCCCAGAATATCCAGCACCAGTTTTACGCTGCTGTGGAGGAATGTTCATGGGATTTTGTTGATGGTGCAGATCTGGGGGTTAAGGAGAGATTTGAGTGCTTCATGGCCTTGTTGCGGGGGGCCCATTTGCGGTCATTCCCTAAAAAGACCTATTTAGTAAGGCCCTGTAAAAAATACTTTTCCTGATGTTATGGATATTTAATAGTCTGCCGGCTAGGGTAGATTGAGCGTGAATATCCCGTACTTGTGGCAAATAATTGCTTATATGGGCGCCAGGTATTCCTTAACTCTCAAAGTAACTATCAAGCATTACCAATAAAAGCTAAAAAAAACTGGCAGAAATTACTTGATAGACATTGAGAATTGCAGAATCTCGTTTTGTTTCTTGCAAGTTTACAATAGTTTATTTAAATAAATAAAATTAAAATGAAACAGTTAGAATATCAATTTGGTTGAACAAATTTCTTTAATTTGAGTCTAAGAATTAAATCGATTAATAAAAATTTAAAATTGTCCACAAAAAAACAGTTAAAAAAATCAGTAATTAAAATTAGTTATGAATTAAAGATTCTGATCTTTACAACGATAGATTGGCAAATGGAATACTTAGTTTAGTTCAGACGTTCGACCCTGATTGGACGTAAGTCTCTTCACCTCGATCCTCTTTACACAGGTGCCTTTTTATAATTAGGCCTTTGTAGGTGAGGATAATACCAGAGGATTTCTTTTAAACTTAATGTTCTCTAACAGTTGGTCCACTCGTCTGATTCCTGATAGTCAATATAAGTTCTTCGGCCAATCATCGTGCAAATATGCAAACAGAAATAAAATTAGTTTTAGACCTGAATGTTGATTGATATCAAAAGAAGAAATTAAAAATAAACAGTGATTTAAACAAAATCAGCACAAAATGTCACTCTATTACTTAAGAAATAAATCTATGAACAAAAATACAAGATTCGTAAATGAATCTGATACTCAAGTTTACTCAGAAAAAGAAATGATTAAATTTGACTTAAGCACCCTTCTCAATAAGTGCAAAATAAATGAAAAGTTCCCAAAAAGTTGTTTGAATAGAAAAGTTCTAATAATAAGCAAAATACTAGTCAAGAATTTGATAGAAAGATATGATTACTTCAAAATTGTGAATTGGTAATTATGCAAATTTCCCACAAGTTAAATTCGTGCATTAATAAAACTGTAAATGCAAAAATTACGATATTAAACTGATCGACATTCCCAAAAATCTCGCCTAGGTGAGCATTAAGGGCCAAAAGAAAGATAAACAAAGCAAATTTGGTTAAAAGTTTAGCAAGGAGCTAGATTTACAAAGAGAAAAGATATAAATTCACCGTCGACTGTCGGTAGAGAGAAAAAGTAAAAATCCAAGGTGAGTTCTCAAAGAAATTCAATATTATATTTCATAAATTAGAAATAATAAAAGAGAAACTCACCTTAGACTTTAGAAAGTAGGATTTCCCAAATCCTCCACCGACAGCAAACTGAAGGTCTACTAGTTACCCATCCGTCTCTCCCCAAATTTGGCAAGGGCCTCAGTCAGCGAGCTGACTTAAAGGTGGCGGATCAGTACCAAAAACTTGCTAAAAACAGAACCGGCAAGAAAGTAGTGTCAGTTAGAAATTCTCCTTGCTAACTTCCAACTACGCAGTTAACGAAATTCACGATAAATATATCGAACTATATTCGATAAAGGGTCCAGTAAGATCATTTATTCAACAATATTTCATAAAAAGTGCCAAGATGGCCACGATGAATAAAGAATACAATTTATAAATCTAGATTTTAGAAATCTAATCAAAAATATTGTTGACTAGATCATAGCTTTGAAAATCCCTCTATAATCTGAAAATTTTCCTAAGACACTCCTAAACCAGAAAAATAAATTCGATAAACCTAAAAACCGAATGTGCAAAATCACACCCGACAAAAATAAAAATGGGCTGCTCACCTCGACGTGAAATCAGAGACAAAGCCCAGGCCGGGCCGTTTCATTTCAATATCTATTCGAACGCGTTGAATAGGAGGGAGACGACTCATCAAAAATTACGATATTACTATCGCCCCCTATCCAAAGGGGGAATTAAAATATTCTTGTTAAAGAAACCGATGTAGAAATACTATTCGTACAATTCTAATGGCAGCTCCACCTATGTATAAATGATTTAACTTCTATCGAAACCCTTCCCAATTACAGAAATCAACCGCTTGTAGAAATTTGCATAACAATTGTAAGAAAGAAATCTTAGAATGTGAAAAACCATGTAACGAATTAATTCGTTACAGCCCAACCAAATGAAAAGGGTGGGCTGGTATGGTGAGGATCTGAAACATATGAGAAAGCAAGTGAATCTTTTGAATGAAGTATGTAAGCAATATAATAGAGTGAATGACCTGGGTGAGTATGGAAGACTAAAAGGAAGTTATAAGAACGCAATAAAGGGGGCAAAAAGGTCGTCAAATGATCGGGCAATTAACAACTCAAACAACCCCACTAAATGCATGTGGAATATAGTCAATTCCAAAAGAGGGATACTTAAGAAACAAAACACCAGTCAGATTGATCCCCAAGACTTTAATGACTTTTTTGCAGGCATTGCTTCCAGTATATATAAAGAAGTTTCTCAAACTGATATTGATCCAATTCACTACCTAACTAATTTGTCCTCAGTGAACAATGGTTTTAACTTCAAAGAGGTCACCTACATAGAGGTTATCGATAAATTTAAAAACAAAAATAGTTTAGATATATACTACTTTAATGTCAGGATATTAAAAACAATAAAAAACATAATAATCGTACCGCTTGCAAAACTCATTAATCAATGCATTCGTGAGAATATTTTTCCCAGTAGCCTGAAAAAAGCTCTGGTGAGTATTCAAGAAAGGGGATTCTTACGATTTTAATAACTGTAGACCAATCTCTTTATCTCCTATTGTCTCTAAAGTATTTGAGAAAGCGATATCCAACCAAATGATTTACTTCTTTGAATTAAACAATCTTTTCTTTATTTCTCAGTACGGCTTTAGACAGGGCAAGGGAACTGTGAGTGGTTTATTGGAATTTCTTGGAAGCGTGATTGATGCATTGAGAATCAGTACCTTTCGGCTCTTTTCTGCGACCTAAGCAAGGCCTTGGATTGTGTTTCGCATGACCTTCTTCTCCGCAAATTAAAGTACTATAAGTTTAACGAAACAACCATTGCCTTGATACATTCTTATCTTAAAGACCGATCTTAGATTGTTCGGCTGGATAAGGTGTCATCAGCCCCAGCAAGCTTGAATACTGATGTCCCGCAAGGATCTATAGTAGGCCCAGTACTATTTTTAATCTTTATTAATGACTTGCCACTGAGTCGATCACTGGCAATATCAGTGCTGTTTTCTGATGATACTACACTTTATATTGCAGGGGACTCGGAGCAAATAGCGGAGAGGAGGCTGTGGGAGGCACGTCTGAAGTGGAACAATGGTTTCGATTCGGTCCAATAGACTCCTATTAAACCAAGATAAAACATGCAATGTTATGTTTACATTAAAACAAACTAACAGTAACAACAACACTGGAAATAATGCTAAATTCCTGGGAGTCTATTTGGATTCAACAGTGAAATGGGATGTGCATGTGGAGAGTGTGTGCGGAAAGCTTGGAAGCAGCGTATTCGTCCTGCGTAACTTCTATGGATGTGTATCGAATGAGACCATCAGGACAGCGTATCATAGTTGTGATGTCCTATGGCATAATTGCATGGGGAAACTCGGTCCACTCTTGCAGGGTCTTCAGACTGCAGCGTAGAGCAGTGAGGATTTTGGCTGGTCTTGGGCACAGGGATGTCTGTAGGGGTGTGTAGGGGTGCTTTCCCGACTCTGGGTATATCCCTTCTGCTTACATTCTGGAGAACCTAATTTTAATCAAACAACGGGATAAACTGCTGACCCATGGAGACCTCCATAATTACAATACCAGGCAAAGGCGTGATCTGGTTCCAGCATATTGCAGGCTGGGAAAGTGTCAAAATAGGCCTGAATATATGGCTGTGAAGCTCTTTAACAAGCTGCCACAACCTACTCAAAACTTGGCTCATAAGAGCTTTAAAAAAGAAATAAAAACTTTTTTAATTAGAAATGTATTTTACAGTGGAGAAATTTTTCAACTTTAAATTTTAATAGTTATTCTAATGTATGTATATGTCTTTAAACTTTGACATTTTATTGGAATTTTAATGCGTTTGTATTCGTTATCCTTTTAATAACGTATTCTTGGTCAATATTTTGCTGATATGTTGAATGTTAATGTGTAATTCTTTATTAAGTGAAATTTTAATGTGTTTTTTTGTGACCTTTGTAATCTGTGATCATTATGCATTGCCTTTTGACGACTGTAAGCACTTTGAGCATTTAGCATAATAAATGAATTTGAATTTGAATTTAAATATAAGTTCTAAATATGATTTTTGCTAGAATGTTTACAAATTGTCAGTTATGCTCAATACCTTTTCAAAAGACTGAAAACAATACGTTCTCAAGCCCACGTGCATTATTTTTTTGATAATTAGTAATTTTATTTTTACGAATTTCAGGGCAATAACAGCTAATACCCATACTACCGCCTCCCTCCTTCTGATTGACGCGCCAGGTTTTCAAAACCCGGCGACATGTGGCAGACAAACTGGTGCATCATTTGAAGACTTGTGCCATAACTATCTTCAAGAGAGATTGCAGCTTTTGTTCCATCACACCAATTTGGTTGCACCCAAGGACAGGTAAATTAATTTCTTAACTAAATTTATGTAAAAACCAGTTTGGAACTAAAAGGATTTGACTAACCCAAACTAACCCAAACAAACTTCAGTGATGTGCAGTTGCTTATATACTGGCTTATATTAGTGCTAACCTCTATATTCATTAACTAGTACTGTGGCAGAACTTTGGGTAAGTTATCGCTATGCTGGCAGTAAAGTAAAGCTCTGACTGAAAACTGTAGAGAAATCGAGGAAAAAGCCGGAAACACGGAAGAGAAAATACATTCACTTAACAAAGTGGTAGAGGAGATCAAAGACAAATTTCTGAAGAATGAAGGAAGACAAAACAAGACGTGGTTGACAGAGGAAATACTACAGATGATGGAAGAGAGGAGAAAACACCAGAATAACATAACCGCATACAGGGATATACACCGTGAAATACAAAGAAATATCAGAGAAGCCAAACAGAAAGAAATGGAAGAAAAATGCCATGAAATAGAAACACTGCAACAGAGATTTGATGACTTCAATGTGAAACATAAAAGAGTGAGAAAAATAACTGGCAAATACAAAAAGAGAACAGTAGGAAAACTCGTCAATGACAACGGAGAACTTATTGTGGACCAAGGAAGTATTAAACACTTCCAAAAAATACATAGAGAATTTGTTCTTTGATGAGAGAGGAGATCCCCCTTCCCTATCAACAGAAACTGGACCACCAATACTAACAAATGAGATAGAAGCAGCCATAAAATCATTGAGAGAAGGCAAAGCTCCAGGACCGGACGGGATACAGACAAAGTTCCTTAAGCTTTTGGATGAATAATCAATAAAAGCGATCTGCAAAATATTTAACAATATCTATGACACCGGTAATATCCCGAAAGAATGACTCATTTATGAATTTATATTGCTGTCCAACAAGGGGCAAAGAAATGCGGAGAATATAGAACCATAAGCTTAATGAGCCATTTACTTAAGATTTTCCTTAAGGATATCCATCGCAGAATATACAAGATAGACGAAGAGAGAGTGGCAGACACACAATTTGGCTTCATGAAAGGAGTGGGAACAAGAGAAGCACTGTTCAGTATACAAGTATTATTCCAACGGTGTAGGGACATGAATTGCCACATTTATACCTGCTTTGTAGACTACCAAAAGGCGTTTGACAAAATCCAACACCAGAAGATGATACAAGTACTGAAAGGCACCGGAATGGATGATAAGGATCTCAGAATTATAGAAAACTTGTACTGGAACCAGACAGCCACCATAAAAATCAACGCTGGAGATGAAACAACAGAGGCAGTTAACATTCTGCGGGGCGTACGACAAGGGTGTATCATCTCCCCTCTGGTATTCAATCTGTATTCAGAAGAGATATTTAGAGAAGCTTTGGAAAACGATGAGAATGGAATTCTTGTAAACGGCGAACGACTAAATAATATCCGCTATACAGATGATACCGTCATATTTGCAAATAGAATAGAGGGTCTCCAACAGCTAAATAATAAATTGAATGAAGTAAGTGAACGATATTGGCTAAAAATGAACATCAACAAAACAAAATTTATGTTCATAAGTAAAGAGAAAAAAAGAAACTGCCAACTATTTATTAAAAATATACCAGTAGAACGGGTATCCAAATTTGTCTACCTGGGAACCTTAGTAACCGAACAGTGGGACCACTCACAAGAAATCAGATGTAGAATAAAAAAAGCAAGAGATGCCTTCATCAAAATGTCAAAGCTCTTCAAAAGCCACAACCTCAAATTAGATATCAAAGTAAAAATCGTGCGCTGCTATGTGTTCTCCATATTATACTATGGCATGGAAACCTGGACATTGACCGAAGCAACAGAAAAGAAACTCGAGGCCTTCGAGATGTGGCTCTACAGAAGGATCCTTAGAATAGCATGGGTAGATAGAGTGACCAACGAAACAGTAATGGAAAGAATGAGGATGGAAAAAGAGGTGATGAACACGATTAAGAGAAGGAAACTGGAATATCTCGGGCATATAATGAGAAATTACGCCAAATACAATCTTTTAAAATCCATCCTCGAAGGAAAAGGGTTTGGAAGGAGATGGCCCAGAAGATGAAGGATATCATGGTTCAAGAACCTAAGGACATGGTATACAAAAACAACCACAGAACTGTTTAAAGCAGCAGTCAACAAGGTCATCGTAGCCAGGATGGTCGCCAATGTTCGAAACGAATAGGCACTTGAATATGTTCAAGTTTACTCTCCTGGAGTGGTTGAACAGAGCACGAGACGAAGCATGCACATTTACTTCACTAGTCCGGACGTTTTAAGGCAATCAAAAATTCAGAATCAGATTGATACTGGCCTATAAAGCCGGCTTAGAAGAATTAGGATTAGATTCGAACCAAAGTGGTATGATTAAGGTGGGTTCTCGGATAGCCATGCCGAGAACACCGAGCGAGCGAGTTGCTGAATGCTTTAGGCATGCTCTCTCATTACACCGCCTTGCCCAGAACTTTATCTGCGCTTGAGCAGGCTTCACGTAACCCTGGCTCTCAAGAAATATCCTTGAAACAGAAGGAGCCAATTGGATCGAATCCGAAATATTGTTGGAATGAAGTACAGAGATGTACAATAATTAGGAGAGGAAACCTCGTATCATATGATAGACGTACGCGAGAGATATTGGCGTTTGAGAGAAACATTCTTTCGAGAAGAGCAAGAGTTCTTCGACTGGATCAGAATGCACTCGTACCTTAAAAGTATAGACTCTCAGTGAGAGGGGATGGGCAAGGGGCAAGTAATCAGGGGGTGAGAGTAAGTGATCTGGGGTGTCGTCCTCTCCGAGTTTTATTTATTTATTTATTATTTACGGACTTGCCACTTTACAATTTTACAACAAAGATAATACTGTCTAAAAAGAAATACATAACATACACAAAACCTTTAAATAAAATATCCTAAGATATATACATATTTCTTAAAATAACAATAACAAATATAAAAAAAATATATTCTTACAAGATGACTGAATCTCATTCAGTTTTGCAACCCTCCCTCTGAACGCTGACACACGTGGGCCGAACACACGGACCCGCGCACTCAACCAATTCGCCCCCCTAATAATCCTTGACATGGGCTCACTCCTGTCATAGTTTGTGCAATGAAATGGTACTCTAAATACTTCTGTCTGCCCACCTCTTCTGTCGGGAACATGCAACGAAATCAAACCTATTAATGCAGAAACACATATCCATCAAGAACCTCCTCCTCTCCAGGGAATCAATGCCCAACAACTCTCTCACATGACCATACCATTGATTTGTATAGGAGTGGATAAGCAATAGCCGCCTGTCGCACTACTCAAAAGTGGCAACCTATGAGCGAAAAAACAGGTTTCTGCGCATGACAAAGTCGACGCAAAATGGAAAAACGTAAACAAAGGTGATATTGTTTTGTCATGCGCACTAAAACACTTGCCGTCTCATCAGGCGTAGGTCAGGATCGAACTTGGCTTTTGTCTTTGACGGGTTTTCGTTTTGACGGCGCTGCGTTTTGAGTTAATAATTCGAGTTCGATTCGAGGCAAAATACCCGGCATCTCCTATTTCAAGTAAGTCTAATTATTATAAGTATTACTTATTTATACCTTATTGTTTGTTTCACTATGCTAACTGGGACCCATTTCTCAATCGGCAAGACTACTCTACCGAATATTTGGTGAAATAATCACTTTCGAAGTCCGGGCCTGCCTATTTACCTTCACGGTGCAACAGCTAGCTCCTATTAATTTTCTAATGCGCAAGTCCAAATTGAAGTTTCTTTGTTTACATTTCGCGGTCGTAAATTTGCCATGTTTGGTCTATTTATTGCTTATCCACTCCTATACAAATCAATGGACCATACTCATACTGTTCCCGCGCATACCCATAAGGTAAGCCACTAATCTTAGAAATATGTTCTGTACTCGCTCTATACACTCAATATGAGACCCATAAGATGGATTCCAGGCCACAGAACAATATTCAAGAATAGAACGGATAAGGCAACAATAAAGAATCTTCAGAGTAAAGATGGAAAAGTCAGCAGAAGATCATTGGATAATTATTAACTGAAAACTTACAATCCAAGTTGACCACCAGATCCTCTTAATTTCAGTACGCTACGTTAAAACAATATCATTTATAGAATAGTAAAATGCAATGAGGTTCCTGTGGCGAGAACAAGTAATGCTGTTGCATTCTCTGGCATTAAGATTCATACCATTGTCCCGGCACCATCCAGAAAAAATTCCAGATCTCCCTGCAGTTTGAGCGCATCAGACATGGAGACCACAAACCTAAAAAGCTTCACGATATCAGCTTACTTTCCAGAAATGCGGAGAAACTCCTGTACTCAAAGAAATATTAAATATTATATGAAGAGGTACTGCAATTGTAAAAATGCATTTTTTCATAAAAAACGTTGGTATACCATCTGGTCCATATATAAGTTTAGAAGGAATATCCGTCAAACCATTGACAATACCTCTTGAAGATACAGTAGTGGGTTTATACCTGTTTGTATCCCTGTGGTACTTAAATAAATAAATATCAGAGAAGGTAAAGGAATATTTACCGATATCCACCAGGTTATCCAACTCATAGTCAGGCACTCGCACACTGGTATCCACATAAACCGATCGAAAAAACTTAGCAAAAAGGTTGACCAG